>KN837087.1:811628-956984 GCA_000827215.1 Sphaerobolus stellatus SS14
GGGCGGGCAAGCGGGCAAGCGGGGCGTGCCCGGGTGTAGTAGCGGATCTCAAGTAAGGGGGAGCTTGGGCGACGAAGATGAGAGCGGGAGGATAGTCGCAGAGCGGGGACGAGGCTGGTGGTGGTGAGAGGTGGAGAGGAAGGGAAGAGTCGCCGGAAGATGCCGTCGATGAGGTACAGGGATTCCATCTCCGACAAGGACACAGAAAAATAAACGGGCTGCCCACTTGTGAGACGCCAGCCGCGACCAGCCGTGTCCATCCGCCGCGCCCATCCGCCGCGCCGCAGCCACCCGCCCTCTCCCTCTCCCCGCCGTGTGACCGTGACGCCACGTGTACCCTCCCTCGCTCTCTCCCATGGACGTCGCTGCCCTCCGCGCCGAGCTCAACAAGATCCCGCCCGTCACCCGCTTCGTCGCCGGCTCCATGCTTGCCGTGACGTTGCCGGTGATGGTCGGCGTCGTCTCCGTCTACAAGGTCCTCTACCACCGCGACTTTGTCCTGCGTCAGTTCGAGGTGCGTCCCGCCAGCCCCAGCCCCGAGTCCACCCTCCCTCTAATCTTGCCCTAGATCTGGCGTGTATGGTCAACGTTCTTCTATGGAGGTACGTCCCGCCCACGTCCCTATTCGTGCAGTCATGATCAATATGCCCCCTCCCCAAGGAAGTGGCATCAACTTCCTATTTGACTTTGTAATGCTATAGTACGTCTCAAACCCCTCCTGGCCGAACTCTGCGCTCACCTGCTGGCAGCCGCACCTCGGACGGCCTCGAGTCCCAGCACTTCCTCCACCGCTCTGCCGACTATGCCTGGCAGCTCCTCCTCGCCTCCCTCGGCCTCCTGGTACGCGCCCACCCTCTGCCCTGCTCCGTGTCCTCCTAGCTAATGCACTCTCCAGGCCTTGAACCAGCCCCTGGGCACCCACATCCTCCACCGCCCCTTCCTCATGATGCTGATTTACCTTTCCTCCCGGCTCTCCCCCGACGCCCTCTTCTCCCTCTTCGGCCTTGCCACCATCCAAGCCAGGTGGTGGCCCTACGTCATGCTCGTCATGGACGGCATGATGGGTGGCCAGGCGGTATGTCCGTCACATCGTATTCAGCACCCTCTTACGTTCTCTAGGCCCTCGCGCAATCCTTAACAGGCTTGATCACTGGCCACGCATGGTACCTCCTCTTCTGGCGCGACCAAGCAGGTAAGATCCGAAGCACAATATCCGATTAAGCTCACTCGCAACCACAGCCCGTCAATCCGCCCTCGGTCGCGCCCCTCAATGGCTCCAAAGGCTAATGCCCTACACTTCCGCCGCCCCCGGAACAACCGGTCCCCAGCCCCGCGGCTTCGGTGCTGCACCGCGTATCCCCGTTACTAACCCCCAAACAGCCGCTGCTGCTGCTCCCCGAGGCTACTCCTGGGGCACAGGCAATCGCTTAGGCGGCGAATAGAAGTCAATCGAAATTGTTGTACATTACTACTAATAAACTACACGTTCCTGTACACACTACGCCTTCCCCGTCCCATACTTAGCCCAATACTCCCTCATCCTCCCAAGATCCTCCTCCCGCCCCTGTCCCGCCAACCAATTCATCAGATCCCGCATCCCAATCAACGCCGTAACCGGCCCCCCAATCTCCTTCGACACCTGCTCCACCGCACTCGTGCGCTCGCCCTCAGCAGGTGCCTCCACGCCCCCCGTTACCTCCTCCCTATCCAAGCAAATAACCACCCCGACGATCTTGCCGTGCCCTTGAATGATGTTGTTCATCCCGATGCGGATGGCCTTGCCCGAGGTTATCACGTCGTCGAGGATTAAGACGCGTTTTTCCGCGAGGGGCGCGCCGACGAGGATGCCGCCTTCGCCGTGGGCTTTTGCTTCTTTGCTGTAAATATAATAAGCATCGGGGGTTGTCATGATTGTGAATAGAATGAAAAAGAATTCAGAACAAGAGGAATCCGAAATACAAGCACAAGCACAAAAAACAACTCACCGATCATAACTCCACCCCACATCAATCCCATGGTCCCTCCACAACAGCAGCGCAACCGACGCAGCGAGCGGGATGCCCTTGTACGCAGGGCCGAAGATGATGTCAAATGGCGGGAAGCTGCCGTCCTTGAGCTTCAGCGCGATGTGCGTCGCGTATGCGGACGCGAGCGTTTCGAGGAGAGACCCAGTCGAGAGGGAGGCGGAGATGAAGAAGTAGGGGGATATTCTGTGTGATTTTATGTGATTAGTTTAGATTTTTTTTGAGGAGGATGATAAGGCTCACCTCCCAGACTTCAACTCAAAGCTCCCAAATTTGAGTGCACCGATAGACAGCGTCGTTTCGATGAGCTTCGTTTGGTAGGGCTTCAAAGACATCGCGAAATCGAAATTCAATCGGTACTATGTAATATTAGTAGGAAGGAGCGATCGCGGTCGATTCCACCGAAGTTCAAGGTCTTCTTCCGTTTGTTTGTTTACGTCTGTATGCGGCACCACTATCGATTCTGTAATCGATCGCTTAGAGGATAATGCGCGCGCCTTCCTTTCTTCTTTCGTCTGCTTCTTTTGGCCACGCGAAAACGGCGGGTGGGTCCCTATGGGCGTCCTACCACCCGGGCCCCAAGCTTCAACGCGGCATTGTATTTCCTTATTCGGCCTTGTAGGCATTTCCTCTTTCGGCCATTCCGGTTTTGGGACCGAGTGCTACATAGATGTGATTAGTCGTTGGTCGTTGTCCGTCTGTTTGCCTCTGTATAATATTCGGCTGCCTGTAATCGAGTCGGATAATGCGCATGAGAGCTTGAACTCTTGCGGCCTTCCTAACCCCAGCCTTTTCTTGTTCAACTTAAAAGCTTTAGCGAAGCGGCGGGTGGGCTCCTAAATCCGGCCTTGCATTTCCGCATTCGTCTAGACCCGGATTTGGGGGCGAATTCGGGCTGTGATTGGCCAGTGGTCGTGGTAGACTCGCTCCACGTTCGCCCGTTTATAGCAGTAAGCACTAGCGGCTGGTGGTATTCGCCCGTTTAGTGGCTGGTGGCGGCTGGTGACCCGGTGGCGGTGGTTGCCAACTTCTCGCGCCAATTACAGGGATACACTTGGGCGATTCCATTCCGATTCCGAATCCGACGAACAGCGTAGTGTAATGGGATGGGATGGGATGGGATGGTTAAACAGGAGTAAACGTTTACTCTAACATTATTGACAATGGCAAGGTCTAGACATTGACACTCTCCTCCATATTTCCCCAATCCAGCGAGTCCAGGATCAAATCGGAGGAAATCCGTAAGTAAGCATCCCTCATGCCGCCGCCGCCACTCATCTACATTTATGATTTATGCTTTTGTGACGCGAGGCCAATCGTAACGATGCCATGCCGTCAATACAACTGTTTACCCCACCGGCATCCGAATCCGAATCCGAATCCGAATCCGAATCCGAGGCGAGACGAGAATGAAATCAGTCCTACCGCTACACGAACAAAAACAAGGCTATTTAAAAATACACTGTCTTCCCTTGATTTTTTGTTTACCCTGAAGCACGGCAAAAGTTGGCCGCACTGACGTCCGTTCGACATCCGCGAGAATACTACATATGGCCCTCAAGTACTCATGCTAGGTCCTCCTAGGAAAGTATTATATTTATTGCTAATGGCATGCATAACATAACCAAATCCTATTGCGATTACTTACCTCCCAACCTCCTACTGCTGTCATAGGAACAAATCTGAAATCTTGAAGTACGTACGCACGTACTCATTTTCTGAATCTCGATGCTTTACCCACTGAATTGGACGTGACGTGACGCGCCTACGCAAAGCCAAACCCGACGGCTTTAACAGATTCACCGCACCAATGGCCCTCGCATCCGAGTCCGGTGACCAGTGTCTCCGAGGGAGAGCATCCGAGTCGCAGCCGCTGCCTACGTATAATGGCAATCCTGAGAGGAACTATAAATAAGTACTTATAGAATTTCAGAGATTTCCCTTGTTGCTAGTTCCCTGAGTCCACTGGTATCGTCCGTTCAGCTTCTTCAACCTGGATATGGACACTCCAGCTTTCTCAGACTCAACTCCTGCACCTTTTTTCGCTTCCTAAAGACATATTTGTTTCTAGCGCAACATAACATAACATAATATCGTAGGACACCCTAATCCATTATCTCGCAATTTCCAACTAGTACTGGGCAGGGTATCAGGATCAGATCGGAATATTTTGTCTCCTCTATCCACTTCCATATTTTTAACGACGCAAGGCCAACGGCGGTATCGAGAGCTTGAAGTATCGCCGCATCGCTTGCAAGCAGTCCGAATCCGAGTAGTCAGCCCAGTCGCTACCGCTACAGTCCTGAATGCCGTGACAAAAATTAAAAATAGAACTCACTGGACTCTCTCTGCACTTCCGACTCCCTGAAGTTCCCTGACTTGTGTATATTTTCTTATCGAAGTCTATCCATGGTTCATTGGTGCTGCATTTATACTTCCTCTAGAATACCGGTCGATACCCAGGCTTCTCCAGAGTCAAACTCGTCGCCAACTTCTTCCTCGAAACTACATAACAAGAGGCCCTATTATGGATTCAACACATCCCAAGCTACCTATCTGCCCAGCCTCCCACTAATTACTCAGGGATCAGGATCAAACCGGATTACTGCGCTTTTGTGCTCGTCCACACTCAAGACCAACTCGGACGTCATCATCTTTACTCGACATTGTAGATAAAGCTACGCCATCATTGCAGCAAAATTCATCCGTGACGTTCCAATTACGCGAAGTGGAATCCCAAATCTGACTCGCCGCTACAATCTTTCCTGGATGGATTCCCTCTGTCTCTCAGTGCCGACTCCCTGACTCCCTGACTCCATATTGTCTTTGGTACCCTGCACTAAATGCATACTCCGTTCAACTTCCTCTAGAATACCGAGAAGTCACTACACAAGCTTTTTCAGTCAGATTCATCGCCCTCAATCTCTGCGTCCTCATCCTAAAAAAACTACATAACAAGGCATCATATTAGGACTACAATGACCTTTCCTCAAAACTTTCCCAATTTACTATAAGGATCAAACCGGAACATATATGCTCTTTCACGGCTAAGATGCAAAGGTCATATGTCGAATACAACTATAGAAAGCTTCTCTACTGAGAGATTCCCTGAGTTCTTATTAGGCTCTTAGCGCAGGCTATCCTGAATCCCTGGCCATCCGTTCCGACTTCTTCAGAATAGGCCGTCAACCTCTTCCTGTTGAAGTATTTTATTTTTCACATAACAACAAAACATAATAACAAAACATTTTAATGCTATTGTGCAAGATATGTGAGTCTAGACCAATCTATCTTGCATGCGATTACCTCCTACTAGCTCCCAACAGGATCAAATCGGAATACTCCTCACCTTTACCATCCACATTCGGCACGCACGTACGGAGACGCAAAGCTAATGACGGCACCATCAATGCGCCAATCACAGAAAACCCTGATTCATGATTTCTTATATTTCTATTGACACTTGGTACACATGGGTCACAGGGCTGGACTCCACTACATAGCACAGACTCTCCTACAGCATGTACGATGATGACGGAATTGCACCCCTCTCTTTCCTTGAATATTAATACTATCCCTTCCTCGAAGAGAGCAGTGCTCCTGTGACGACGAGGTCCGAAGAGGATCATGCGGTCCGGGTTTGCCTGTTTGCCTTCTGTCCTATGGTGCACATAAACATCTCGACTCGGATCGACAGATACCGCCTTGAAGTTCAGAATTACCACGTGGTTTGGCTTCTTTGTGCCTTACTTACTCCACCTTTTGGCACGTAAAGCCAAAGACACCATCAGCATTGCACAGTGCCAGTAAATCCAATGCCGGCCACTGCAATCAGCACAAGGACCAGCTATTGGCTCCTGATTGTTATTTTCTTTGGCATTTGGTCTACCAACCGCTCAACTTCCTCCAGACTACCGGTACACATTAGTACATAGCGGTAGCCTGGCAGGTTTCCTTAGTACTTTGGAATTTTTTCATCCCACTTCCACCTCTAGCTCCTTTTGATATTATCCGCTTAAATCATATACCCGAATGTGGAGTAATGGAAATAGTATGTGTCTTTGTAGCGTCAGGATCTGAAATCAACATTCTGCAGGTTAGAATAGTGCCACTCACCAATTAAGGTGGCAAGCCGAATCCGAGGATCATGCATTGAAATGCTAGTACCGGCTGTGGCCACGGGCCGACTCCTTCCTGTGTCGGCATTTGATGTCCCATGTCCTCTACTTTGGCAGTCTCCACTTCCATCTTTGTCAACTACCGCAGATGACTCACTGATCCTATCCTTTTGAAGCATATATCTACGATGAACAACCTTACCCTTTCAAGTTCATTTCCCCCATACAGAATAGTTTAAATATGTATATGTCACAGTCTGACTTGAAACTCTCGGCGAAGAGAGCAGTGACACTGTGCCACCAGTGACGACAAGCCGAATCCAACGAGGATCATGCCTTTGTGATACCCGATCGCGGGCCGTTTTTGGCTTCTTTCCTGTGTCGGCATTCGATCTGTCGGTTCCCTTATGTCCTATAAAAAATAAGTGTCGGCTCGCCCTTCAGATTCATTTAGAAATCTTACTCAACAAAAGTCTACGAACCACCAAGGGCGACGCGCAGTTTCTTTCTTCCCTTCAGGCTATGCACATAACATAAGTAAGCAGCTGGGTTGATAAGTCCTGTGGCGGCATACATGATGACTGGCATGATGACTCCTTTTATGTACTTAAGTACTTGAGATTAAGTGCTTAAGTCTCCTGTTCTGGTCGCCGTAGAGATACGTAAGTTGGTAAGTACGACATGTGTATTGAAGCCTCGCCAGTTCACCAGCTGGTACCGATGTCAGCCAAGAGTCAGCATCAATCCATTGGTAACACCAGCTTTATTCCAACCGACGAGATCCCTTTGTTACTGTATGCGGGCGCCGGGCGGCGCCGAAGCATTTTGTGTTGGGAGGGGGGGACACTGTCAGTGGAGAGGAAGAAATACCTGATTAGGTTAGAGGAACGGGTGAACCTATGCAAGGGACAGTTGTGCATAGCTCACCTGATGTCCCATAGGTCATAAATGCCCTCCGAAAATGAGCTGTTTCTGTGTAGAGAACGCTGGAGTGAGGAACTGTATAGCTCAGTGGTCTTCTTTCCTATGCAGATAAAAATGATAGTAAGTAGGTCAGGATGCCAGGATGCCACTCCTTGGTTAGATTTACATCTAAGTCTCCTCTCGATGACTGCCCTGGAGGAACATAAGCAAATAAGTATGTTTTAAGTAAGTAACTACACGTGTTTTGAGCGGCCTGAGGACTGACCAGTTCATCAAGATCCACCAGCGCAGAGTATAAACCAGCCAAGGTCAATCCATCCACCAGTGACCAGCTTTTGATCATCTGACAGGATCCCTTTGTGACTGTATGCGGGCGGCGCCGAAGGTAAACCTTCTCTGAATTTGAATGTTGCAGGAACGTCAGTGTGTTGGTGGAAGAGGAGGAGCAGATCAGGCCCCAGGGGAGAAGAGTTGCAGGTAGCTTTGTAAAAGGCTGTCGTATGTTATATTATATAAATAAAGTTCCTGAATTCTAGCGATCGACGCAGCGTATGGTTTCGTCGAGCTATTTATGTTGGGTAAGTACGGCTCAAGTATTTAAGTATTTGGGATTTAAAAGACCATTTTACGTTCCATATTCGAGTTTGATATTTTGAAGACAATTAAGGTCAATTATAAGAGCCTATATCCACTGTTTTAAACGCATTAAACGCATACTTACATTAGATGTTGTTCTGAGTGAACTGAACTGACGGAAGGAATGGGTCTCTATGGGCGCGTCTACGTTCCGTCACTCGTCACACACACTTCGGACTGAATCCCAGAATCCAAACTTCCAATCCAAATCCCAGACACCCAAGAAATGACCGACGTCCGCGCCCTCCTCAAAGCAAAACGTTCCGAACAACGTATCTCGCACCCTTATGCATCATATACCCAAAAAGGCGACCTCCGCTGCACGGCATGCAACATCCTCGTTAAACATGCGTCAGCATGGAATGGACATGTGGGGTCGAAGCAGCATAGGGTTAGTGTCGCGAAGCTGAAACAGATAGAAGAGGAGGAGGAAAAGAAGAGGAAACGAGAGCAAGAGGAAGAGGAATGGGAAGGGAAGAGGAGAAAGGTTGATAAGGACGGGGAAGAGGATGCGGATGGGTCAGCGGATGAGGATGAAGGGGATGAAGAGCAGGGGAATTTGAATTTGAATGGTGATGGGGGAGGGTTCCCTGCGGATTTCTTCTCGGATCCGAATAGGAAGATTCCCGTTCCTGGGGAAGACGAAGAGGATGAAGACATGGAGGGACGCGCACAAAATCAAAACCAAACCCAAACCCAACCGAACGGCGCTGCACCAGCGCGGCCCGTATCAGAGATTGACCTTGAATGGGCTAAATTCCAAGAAAGCGTCGTTAACGCGCCCGCTGAACAAGAGGAGGATGAACGCGAAAAATTCGCTCATGCGACTGTGTTTGCTGAACCTGAGTTAGTAGCGGAAGTTCCAGAAGGGTTTCCCGCTTCTCTTGCACAGCAACAACAGCAGGAGCAGGCCGAAGAGGAGGCACCGAAAGATGAAGCAGCAATCAGGAGAAGAAAAGAAGAAGACGAGAAGGAGCTTATTATGGATCGATTATGGGAGGAGGAGCGCGCACAGGAAGAGGCGGATGAACGCGTTACGACTTTGAAGGCGAGGTTGGAGCTGATTAGGAAACAGCGGGCCGCGGCAAAAGCAGGCAAAGCGAAAGCGAAATAAATCATTAATGTTCGATAATATTACACCCAGCCCTAATCCTTAATCACCGCCTCTCGAATCAACTTTACAATGTATCCTGCACCCCAAGAACCTGCCACAACACATTCATCTGACCAAACGGTCTTTGGCTTCCTAGCAGCGTGCTAGCAAATTCGTACTTATTTTTGGGAGCCTTGACTTCCTCGCAGATTCTGCCGTATGCTTGTCCGAGCCTTTTGAGCGCGGAGCGGTGGATGAGGGTGGCGAGGCGAGGGACTGTGAGGAGCGAGAGACGAGGGGAAGAGAGCACGTCTAGAGACGAGAGGAATGCGTCGAAGAGGCGGAGGGCGCTTGCGAGGTACTGGGAAGAGGCGGGGGAGTGGTGTGCTAGTGGTGTCTGTTGGAGTGTTAGTTGGAATTCAATACAATTGGGGGTAAGACTTACGTCGCCTTCCTTGTTCTCTATGACTTGTGTTATGGGTTGAAGGCCGCTTTCGAGTAGGAGGCGATTATACTTGTACCATTATGAGTATCTTGTAGTCACGCACAAAAGTGAAAAAGTAACTTACATGTTCTTCGGTTAGGATCTTGACATGACCTTGTAACAATACCTCTAGCTCCTCTATTCGTTCATTCGTAAACGTAAACGGTTGCATAACAGTCTGCAAATTCAATTAGCGGGATCTATTAATAGCTGCCAAATGTGAAATTCACCTGCAAGTAATCTAGGCAATTTATTAAGAACACATTGCGTTCCCAGCCCGTCGTATCCTTGGTATTTAAATCCGCCATCCGTCTGCACATTTCAAGAGCGGGATCGACGGCCGCATCTAAAATCTGCTTGAACCCTCGTCGTTGTTCTTCTGGATTTGATTCATCGCTTAGTACGGAGGAATCGTATACAGTCATGATTTCTCGCAGGACTTGACATGAATCACGTAGGGCAAGCGGAGCTGAGAGGTCGACGTCTGGAGGCTGTGTGATAGTCAGTATAAAGTTTAATTGGTTGGTGGCGAATTAAGACTGACATGTAAGAACCGCATCAGACTTCGACCTTGGGCCTCGATGGCGTCAAAGAAGACTTTATTGCCCAGATCAGTCAGTCTTTGGATTTCAGGTCAGATTGTTATACAATATTGTCTGAAAGACCTACTCTTGCAATGTTCTGGACAGCAAAGCATCGTCTCCAATTGTCCGCCGCATAGTTATCGTATAAAATTGTAGCAGGTTGGCAATTTTATAAGCGGTAATACTACCTTCCTGAGATTTGATGGTTTGCTGCACACGCAACTGAAAGTAACGTCGGTAAATTTTTTAATTCTTCGATCTTCAATCTTACCCTCAACGGCAAGCAGAGTTTTTCAACACTCTCGTCTAATAAACTAGAAACCAGCTGCTTTTCCTCGCTCATGCCTTCAAATTCCCGTACGGATCCCATCATGCGGCCTTCCGACTTGATATCAAATAAGCTTTCCAGGAATTCGTGCTCCCCGGCGACGGCTTGGTGAACCCATCCAAGCATGTCTCCAACATAACGTGTCGGATCATGTGCATGAATCTCGATGGGTCTTGGGAAACCAGAAGGTCCACCACGAGTTAAGGCATCAAGGAACGTACTCAGGAGCGTTGCTTGACGTGTTTGGGATAGGGACTTCAAGGCTTCACTGCGGGTACAGTAAGATGAGGAGAGTTTGAGAATATCATCACCGAGACTTACGATAGGAGATCTGGCTGCTGCCTTAATCGTCTAACTGCTTCTCTCATGACGGGAGACACATCTAATTGCGCATCTTTCCCCAGCTGTCGGAACTCGTAGGAGCACCATCTAAATATCTTTTGGTAGGCTTGTTCTAATAATGAGGAAGTGAGAGCCATGATGTCCATGCTGAATTACTGTTAATGGTGATAAGTATGGAGGCGCGCGTAATACACGTACCCAGCATTGGTGCTTGCTCCCTCTCCCGTCAGGAGGACCTGACAGCTGTCCCGTATCTTCTGAGTCCTATCAATCGCCTCGAACATGCGCTTCCCCACTGGAACATCGCGGGAGGTGATAGCGTCGGTCTCAGCTTCGGTAAGAGTGAACTGGGATAAGAATATAGAGATAATAGATTGTTTCGTGGCCATGCTCTGACTGTTGGAATTGTCAGTCAACTCATTACGAACATAGTAGTATAGCTTACCGATGCGATCGTAAACCCTCTGCACGGTCAAGTAGGTGTTTACAAGCCTCATTGGTAGTCCTCAGCTTTGCGTCAGCCTCGTCACACTTGATCTCCATCTCGTGTATGTAATCCTCAAGAACATTGAGTTTCTTTGAAAGTATCAATAACAATAACAATATAGTTATATATTTAGTTAATAACACACCTCATCCACCTCAGCAAATGCCTTGAGGAACTTGTGACTGCCTTCCGCAAGTCTCGCCTCAGTGTCGCGTCGTAAACTCTTGCGAGCTCTCGTAGCTGTCCCGTTTATAATCCGAGCGGTTGTCTTCACTTCTTCAGCATTATCTTCGTCTGAATCTCCATCCGAATCATGATGTCCATTGGCGGCCATTTGGGTTGTAACGGTTGACGGTTCCGCGTAGTACGATGATAATGTCTGCAGAGCCTCTTGCGTTCCAGAATCCTCGTAATTCGCGCCTAGTACTTTATACAGTCTCAAGGATATCGGATTCCATGCCACACTTGACGGTGCGCGTTCACTTGGCGATAGAAAGCCATTTGTGCTGGGTTGAGAAGCTGACATAGATAGTGCATTCTTGCTATTAGCGCCAAGCAACGCGTTCTTTGAGACTAACATCATTTCAGAAAATTCTTTGTATTTTCATGTTTTACTCATACAATTTAGTTCTTCTCCGAATTCCAAATTAGGGACTGAATAATTTCTAGAAGAACTACGCTGCTCCGAGAGCGAAGGCGGAAGCTTTGAGCGCTTAATACTATTTCCGGTTCCGTCCATGCCATTCCACCTCTAGGTCTATAGGTCCCCAGGTCCGACATTTATTCTTTATATCCTCATGGTTTATATCTTGATTTTTGTCTAGATGTTTCGAACACATAGCTTGCAGTTCCTAAAGAGAAGTGTAACGGATCTAGGACATTCGTACCGCTTTCCCTGTACAAAACGACGCAGAATCTCCTCCTCCAGCACCGGGAAATCCCTCTCTGGCGCAACGAGGACCGTACAACAACCATTTTTCTCTCCAAATGCCGCAAATGAACCTCCGTCACTTATGGAGGTAGCGGAATCTGTCCCTTCCTTACCGGCAAGGTCTGAACGACCAGAGTTCAAAGTGCAATCGATAACGTCACTTTCTCAAAGTCTCAAAATCTATTCCCAATTATCCAAATCCCGCCTTACATTCCTTGTTGTCTTAACTTCAATGGCCGGCGTTGCCATGTCCCCATTACCTACCACGGTTCCCGTTCTCCTTGGAACTGCCTTTGGTACAACGTTGTGTTCGGCAGCAGCGAATACATTCAACCAACTTGCCGAGGTGCCCTTGGATGCTCAGATGAGTCGAACACGAAACAGACCTCTCGTGCGTGGGGCTATTTCCGTTAGCCATGCAACAGGCTTTGGCATCGTGACGGGCTTGGCTGGACCAGCCATTTTGGCTACTTTTGCCAACCCGGCCGCCGCACTTTTAGGAGCTGGAAATATCTTCCTATACTCGGGGATTTATACCAGTCTGAAGCGTACCAGTGTCGTTAATACATGGGTAGGGTCCATCGTAGGCGGGATTCCTCCGTTGATGGGTTGGGTAGCTTGTGGTGGAACTCTTTTGCCGTCCTCAGCGCATCCCATCGAGTTCTATCTTCCACCTTTCCTATCGGAGGTATCGAGCGTCATGGTGGATAATCCTTTGGCGCCTTGGGCATTATTTGCGCTCCTATTTTCGTGGCAATTCCCTCATTTTAACTCATTGGCGCACTTGGTGCGGGATGCTTACGCCCAAGGAGGTTACAAAATGCTTCCTGTCACAAATCCGCGATTAAACTCCCTCATATCATTACGGCATGCTTTGGCTCTAGTTGGAATCTGCTCAGTGTTAACTCCTCTATCTGGATTGACAACCTGGGCGTTCGCATTAACCAGTTTGGTTCCTAACGCATATTTGACCCATGGAGCTTGGAGATTCTGGAGGTCGGGGACAGAGAAGCATGCCAGGGTCTTATGGCATGTGTCTCTGTGGTATCTTCCCGTCATATTGGCTTTAATGATGTTCCATAAGCAAGGAATGGACTGGTTAGCTTTCCTCGGCTTGAAAAATACCGAAGATACCGAAGTAGAACGGAAATAATGGTCTATATAGATGCGCCTCGCAGCTACATAGCTGCTTTTAATGAATCCTTTTGGCGTGTATTTCCCTTGTATAACAACATTCTAATGCTACAGCGGTCTGGAGAGAACTTATTCGTTGAATGTATGGAATCATATGAAAGGAGCAGGTCGCCTTTTTTCATGGAACCATTCTATGACATCTTGTAAGAATGAGGGAACGGAAATATTGTTTCAAGTCACCCATGAGGACCTCCGCGTCAGCCGCAATATTGCATTCCTTATTTGTTTGGGTTTTCGCCTTTTCTACTTATAGCTGTAGGACATCGGACCGGATAAACCAATATACATGCAGGTATAAGCATCGGATTTTCGTGTTTCTACGTTATAAATTTATTGCTCATATTATTTTAGCTATTTGGTTCTAATGGATTCCATCTCCGAGCGAGCCCTTTACATGCTACCTTACAGGAAATGAGTTCATGCTCATTGCTTTCATCGATCCGCGCCCGCAAACTGAAAAGAGTCCAGGATTAGCCCATGATCAATGTGTCTGCTACGGAAGGGCTCCCAGCCCGTAGTAACACGGTCGCAGAAGTCTCCAAACATGGAACTATAATATTCTGTATTGTGGAATCTCGTTGTCCTCGTGTCAGAATATCATGACACAAAGAAATGCCCCACGATATTACGTGCAAGATTTCACGCTTTAAGATTCGAAGACCTACTTTCTCCTTTGCGTCACCCATGAGATACCACGAAGTGCTTTGGTGCCTGACAGCAAGCTCGCGATAGGTGTGTGTAGGAGTATTCGAGGACTGGGTAGAGCTATTTCTTGACAGTTCTGCTCTGGATGGATTTAATCAATTATAACTCGGATCCGATCACTTATTGCATCATGATGCCAAACAAGGCGAGCACTTTCAAGGTAAAGGTTTTACTTGTGGATATCTCCAATTTTAATATTCCTAGTCACGATATATGCATTGCCCCATGATGTGACTTTCCTCGCGTCTTATTGACAAATGATCTTTCATATACTTCAGCGTATGTCACAGGCTTTCAACGTAACAAGGGAAGCACAGATCCATTAAATTACTGCATATGAGTTTTTCCCTTTTGGAGCGACGGAGGGAGCCGTTACCATAGAAGCAGAGCCAGTAAATTGCGATAGTAATATGCAACATACCATTACAATGGCGTACCGAGATGTCACTGGCGCCCTGGGGACGTGGTGTAGGGGTTATCACGCTTCATTTGCAGTCAAGATTTGAAGAGGTCACGAGTTCAATTCTCGTCGTCTCCACTTTTGACCATTTCCGGTATATCATTACAATTTTAGCAGACAAGTCCATGTGATCAGTCTTGGTCTATTCGTTCATAATAATCACTGACTGAAAAAAAAAAAAAAAAAGCAATGATGGATACATGATATATACATAGTACATAGGCATCTAATTTACATAAAAGGAACCGGGACTCATCCTATAGACACGACGAAAACATTAGGTTTATTCCGAGATGAATATCTTTTGCAGTGTTTCAACATCCAGCACAATCTAAAAACATAAATAAATAAACAGCAAACTAGGTGAATAAGGCGTATACTCACCCTTTGTATATAAGACCGAAGAACGCTGACGATATTATCCAAAGAGAAAAAAGGCGGAAATTGTGCTTCAAATTTCTTGTGATATTCCTCTGAAAGCCGTATGTCCTCACTTCATTTGAATAATGAGACAATAGAACTGTAGGAAACAACCTCCTGTACGTACGAAACATTTGGATACACTCTTGCTTCCCAATCTTCAGCGTCCTCCAAGAAATTGAGGGACTTCTCCCGCATAATCTTATAAATGTCAAGTTCGGTTTCGGACATATCACTGAGCCATAAAGGGTTTTTCTCTTCCCTGATTTTCTTGAGTTCCTCTGAACCCGGGAAATATTGAGGGAAGTAGAAGGGTATCAGGTACGTATCTTCTGACTGTCGAATATATCGCAAATGCTAACAGAGTGAAAGTTAGTTTAAGCAATTCAAAGATTCGATATCTCACCCACCATTAAACAAAGATTCAGCACAACTGTCCGATACGTCTCTCTTCGCCTACTGTCGTTTGTGAGTTTCTTAACCTTCTTCAGAAACGCTCGTTCGTCTTGAGTGATATTGTTTCCATCAACAATTCCATCTGCATCCTTACTACGGTATAAGTCGTCCCAAGTTAATGCTTCAGTTGCGTTTTCGACTGTCCGTTTGCGAATTTCCTCGGCTAGAGCCAGAAGGTCCAAGAGGTCGGGTATTCGGTCCCATAAGACATTGGGAAATAAAATCCTATCGATGCCATAACTGATCTCAAATATGGTTGGGATGCTTTCGGGGTCTATATTCTTTTCAGTAAAAGCTGCATAGGTCAAAGATTATCAGACGGGTCCCACGGGTATATAGGTATTGAACTAACCGCAAATAATTTTATGATCATTTTCATTCTTCGCCATTTCCATAGCAGTTGCAAGGTTTTTTACAGGAGAATTTCCCGGATTCATCATGTAATGCGTGAAAACTTCAGCGAAGGACAATTTGAATGACGACTCTGAAGTTAAACTGAAGGCGAGGAAGATTCTGAGAAGGATATCATCATACTTGTCAATTACGTGCATTTCACATTATACAACCATATATGAATGTACTTACATGCCTTTGTTGACCGCCGCATCGCAGATACTAAAATTGCCAGGACGAGCAAATGGCGGAAGAGAAGAACGAATATATCGCGATCGGTCACATTGTCACACCGGATAGCTCCTATCAAAGACGCGTCTGCGCTAAGCGATAATAAGCAGTACCTACTCCTACTCCTACAAATAGCACCCTAAAACTCGATCTTTTAGGGTTGAACTAAAATTCCCTGACGATAGTCCCGACAATTGATAAATTAAAAATATGGAGATCCCTTTGAGATTCCTCGTGAATTTACTCCAGTGAATTGTATGACCGTAGCAAAGAAGTATAAATGCTTTTCAAACAGGTTCATCGAGGCCTATTAACAGTAAACTGGAACCGGTAGCCAATATTATTTGTACCCTACTTGTAGAGTCTACGATTTACAGAAAAGGTGTCAAGAAAATGACTTGCGTATGCATTGGGAAGTCCTACAAATGTGAAGCTGCTTGCAGCGAGAATGACCTACTACCTGGAACGTCGAGTGCAATAATGAAAAGTTGAAGAAGAAAAGATGATAATTATGTTTTGAAAAGAAAACTAATAAGTTGATGAAAACCTTCCTTTAAGTGAATAAACCCGGAATTTATGCGTGCATTATGGATTAAGACGATTAATTACCGTCCACCGTCGTCAAGATTATCATTAGGGACGGACGTTAGTATTATCGGGACCATGAGCATCATAAGCATTAGGTGGAAGACCAGAGCGCTGCTCTGCGTGTAACCCGGTGCGTTCGTAAGATGAAATGGGGGTCGTTATTCCCGCTGGGGAGCCCGATTGCGACGAGCCAAACTCGCTTGTACCAGTGGGACCACCTGCGAAGTATCCGTGACCATTGCCGTGATGTTGAGGGTGCGAATAGCCCGAGGAATGCTCAGAGTGCTGGGACGGTGACATATACATCGAGGCTGAGGGACGCGCTTCGGAAGTATATTGATACATGTTCGCGGGGACTCCGTGCGGCTGCAGTGCATGATGATTGGGGTAAATTTGAGGAGGAGACGGAGTAATACCTGCGCCTGTGGAGCCACCAAAATCTCGAGCCGACTCAGCCGCATAGTCTGAATACGATCCAGATACGTAGCTGCGTCGCTTTGGTGGCAACCCTGTAGTGATATCAAAGCTTTCCTCCGACTTCCCATCCCTGCGTCGTTTTGACGAGGATATGCCTTCCTTCTTTGCTTTTGCACGAGAATATCGAAGACCGCATGCGTTGCATAAATCTTTCTTCCCGCTCGGTCCCTTTCGCCATTCCGGGCTAGTTGTACTCTTGCACGCGGCGCATTCAAGCACTCCAGGAGGTGGATGGCCGCCTCGTGGCCCGCCATTGGGATCGGGGCTAGAGCGGGGACCACGGGAGCGAGGTGGTGGAACTTCCTCAACACTATATGACGGACGATCGCACTGCTCTACGCTCGATGGTCGGCCTGGCACATAGGGATTGTCAGGGAGTTGCGGGGGAGTCCATTGCTCCTGCTGGTAGGCCGAGTGAGAGGTCGTTCCGCGCAAACCTGCTGGCGAATTTCTCCCTGACACGGCAAACGATGATTGCATTGTATGCTGAGGCTGATGCTGGTGACCGGAATTATGGTGATAGGATGGATAGGGATTATTATTATTGCTCATCGACGAATAGGAATCAACTTGCGACGGAACAGTTACATTTGCCGGGGGGTAATTTGATTGAGGGTAATTCTGTTCCGGCTGTCCATAAAAAGAATGAGCGGGGGCATTGTGGGTATAGATAGAGTAAGGAGTCCCGCGTTGGCGTTGGACTATGCTCTTATGACACGCAAAAATAATATGTCCGTGAGGAATGAAGATACTTTCGACATCGCGGATCGAGGCGTCATCGGTGGTCAAAAGCTGCTGCTGAGCCTTGTATCGACGAGTGCAGGATGTCTTTGCGTCTGACCCATTTGCGCCTCCGATTTGGATGCCATGCGCGAGTTTCCCGTATTCTGCAGGGGTATAACCTTGTGCTGGCCAGGAGACGATATGGGGCCGGTCTGCGGTGTTCCTCAGGATCTGAAAGACGCGCACTGGGGACTGAAGAGTCTGCGGAGCCTGGGGAAAAAATGAAAACAGCGAGCGATAGAGTCTTTCTCCTTCCTGGAGGAGGGAATGAATAAATGATTAATTAAGGGTTGTCAACGACATTCAAACCATGACTTACTTGATTATCCAGCTCAGGAGTGCCACACCAATTGGTCCAGGGTGTGCGATTGTACTCGTCATTGTCCTGGGGAGAGAGGTCTTGAATCCCGAGGCAATTGTAAGCTTTTCCTCCGACAAAGACAACAAAGAGGGCGGGAATTGTGCTACGTACCTACGACGGCATGGATGAAACACAGAACAAGACCTTCTGCAACCCAGTTGATAACGAGGTCACAAGCGAGATAATCTTTGTCAAAAGAGACCTTGTCCTCGTCTGCGAATTTTTCTCGGACACCCATGTAGCCGAGACGAGCACGCAGACGACCGAGCCTTGAAAAACGAACGCTGGATCATTTTGGGTCAGCGAAAACAAGATCATAATTGGGATCAGCCTACCGAGTCACAGACCCATGCAGAGTGCGGCTCTCCAAGACCTTGCGCAGATCCTGCTGGGCACTGGTATGCTCATCAGGGTGGACAAAATCGAGGAGACGTCTGCCAATAATTGAGTCTGCCTGGGGCCCAAGGTTGCCTCTGAGGACGGGGTCGATGTAGAGAAACTCGAGTGCGGACGATAGCAAAGTCCAATCTGGCGGCTGGCATGAGTATGGCAGCCCCTCAGGAATGGAAAAGAAACGTACAGCAGCGAGTCTGCCCCGGCTTTGGACAGGGAGAAGAAGCAGGAGGAAGCTGGGGGGGATGAGGATCATCGATCGACGACATGTAGAAATGATCTGAATGAGGATGGGTGAACATGGGAGTACGATCGAGAGGAAAGAAGGACAGGGTCATCGAGCAAGCCCTAGGAGACTGACTATAGGCAGAAAATATTAGGGGGTTACCCACATATCTTTATTTTCTTTGTCTCAGAGTATGTCGTCTGTGATTATTATTTCGACAAGGCCATCGGAACCCCAGTCAAAAGCCGATCGATCTCCTAAAGGGCACCGTCTGCCTGGCCCCGCCAGCTGCGATCAGTGCCTCCCTGGGATCACCTTTTGGACAATGTTCTCTGTATACAAACTGTTATCTTTCTGCATATAATTCGTTGAACAGCCTATTTTTCTGCTCGCTGTCTCGGACCGCAGAAACCCGCTCGGTTCGGCTCTTGGCGGCGTACGGGGGACTGCTGACCTAATCGTTACCGAACCGACGCCGGCCTACAGTTCGTGGCCAAAGCAGCGCGTCTCCAGCAGCCAGCAGTCCCGTCGCCGTGCTTCCCCAGCGTGCAAATAATCTCCACCAGGCCTACAGCTCGACTTGTGTGTTCGCAAAGTATATCTCGCATATCCCGTCGTCGTCCAACTCATTGGAGCCATTGTCCCCTTCATACTCCCGGATCCGGGTCCCCGCGGCCAAAGATGCCCTCCTGCTTCCGTTCCACAGAGTCACTCCAAACCCGGAAAGGTCAAGTGCTCTGTTGCACGTTGTCCGATCAGGCACCTCCCCATCATGTGTCCTGCTCCCCCTCACCAAAAAAAAAAGTTGTTCAGTAGATTCTCCAGATGTCGTTTTAGTTTTCGCCTGTGACCCTCTCTTATTCGCACTCGCATCAGCGGAAACTTTAGTCGTACGCGCCTGGTCACGCGTGACCGTCACTCACTCCATTTTCCTCCCCAAAAGCCCAGTCTAATGATTGGCCTCAAAGGCAGACTAAATGTACATTGCATCCTTTGTTTAATGCGCTTCGTTTGTGCTGACCATCGTGTAGGTGATTGACAACACCGGTGCACTCATTGCCGAGTGCGTCAACGTCCTTAAGCATAAGGTCAACGACGGCTTTGCCAGCGTTGGCGACGAGATCGTCGTCGTCATTAACAGTGCTCGTCCCGTCCCCGCCAATGCTGCCAGCAGGTATGTTGCCTTATTCCTCCCTATGCACCAACTCACTCCTTTCAGCAATGCTATCAAAGTCCGCAAGGGTGATGTAAGGAGGGCAGTCGTCGTCCGCACAAGAAAGCCTGTCCGCAGGCCAGACGGTAGATTCATTAGGTGCGTTCCCATGGTTCTTTCTTCTTCGTCTCTAATTTCATTTCTTGCCTCGTTACAGATTCGACGACAATGCTGCGGTTCTCCTGAACAACAAACGAGAGATGTTGGGCACGCGTATTGGTGGCGTTGTTAGTGCAGATTTGCGAATGCGAGGCTGGACCAAAATTGTCAGCTTGGCACCAAAGGTACGTCTGTCAATCTCTAACATGTTTCTTTCGTTGTTAACTGGGTCTCCAGGTTGTATAATTTTTAAATATATTTCTTCAGTCTCCACCCTAGATTGTATTCCCGAATAATGTCCACCCTGCGAGCCACTCTGCCCCGTCATCGTCATTTTCCTTGTATTTTTTGCTGGGATCTCGATTTTATTTCAAAAGGATTCTGCCGATAGTCAGGTACATGGGGCTCGGCGAATTTTTTATGCGGATTTGGTGAAGGCGACGGCTTCTTCCTTGGCAACATTTCCGGCCAGGCCCAGTATGGTAAAGACTACTTCAACCGTAGATCTGTACCTCAGGTTTGCCCCAACTTTCTCAAAATCAAATGGGCTGCGGAATTGTTTGGTAATTCTTGGAGTCGAGGGTCCTCGTAAATCCTTGGAATCAAGAGTCCTTAAAATGAAATGCTGTCATGTGTCATTTGCATCCCTGGACCCTCTTCGGCTGGCTCGTGAATGGAGCTATGCACAAAAGAGACTATTTTTCTCTGATTCATGAAAACTCGTTGATATGCCCCGTAATTACACATAACATGTGCATGAGGACCCTAGAGGGCCAGGTCCTGCAAATACTTATGTGGAATGGCATGCGGCAAGAAATTCCTCGTGTTATCTTCGTGATATTCTGCATTCCAGGAAAGAGAATATACCCAAAATTTGCAAATTTGATGTAGAATAACGCAACGCGTCTGTCACGTCTTCTGAATTCCCGCTGCTGCTTATGGAGAAAGCGCGTGACGTCACATCGTGACTTAAGCTTGTCGGAAAGCCTCCTCGTCCCTGGTTTTTCAATTCTCCTCACAAAGTAGATAATGGAGATCTCAATTCGGAAGAGGCCGCGGACAGATGCTGTAGAAACCCAGCGCAAGTTCCTTCGAAAAACAGCTCGGGGAAAGGTCTTCAAAGGTTGCTACATTGTTCATATAATCCTTTGTGCTTTTGGTTTAATGTGATCGTGCTTGTTTTGTTTGATTTACAGTTATTCGCGAGCGATATCTTAGGGATGACGTGCCATGTGGTCTTTCCCCTTGCAAGTATTGTACCGATGCTGGAGTTGGAGGAAAGAAGACATTGCCGTTGAAAGGGTCGTCTGAGCATGAGGGCTTTCCCGAGGGGCATTTATTGATTCCAGATACGAATGTTTTTCTGCATCAGGTGTGTTCTGAGTATAATGCTAACAATTTATGGTTTATTGAGATTACATGTGCAGATGGACCTTATGGAGTCGAATTTATTCTCTCCGCCGATTATCCTCCTCCAAACTGTCCTGGACGAAGTCCGTCATCGTTCATTGCCATTATTCAACAGGTTAAAGGGGCTTACCGAATCCGAAGATAAGAATATCTTTGTCTTCTATAATGAATATAGAACGTGAGTTGAGGATATTCTCGCTTTGTGAATTCGCCACTTATTCGCGCCTTCTTTAGAGATACTGCTACATTACGGAAAGATGACGAGACTCCTAATGATAAAAATGACAGAGGTACATGACCCATTGGTTCATGGTTTTGACTTTACGCTGACTTTAATTTTAGCAATCCGTAAAGCTGTCAGCTGGTATAACTCCCATATCGGTCACAACCTTCCGCCAGTCCGAGGACAAACGCGAAAGGTTCCTACAGTTGTTCTCGTAACAGATGATGTCGCGAATAGAGAGCTCGCTTCGAAGGAAGGGACTAAAGGTCTATCAGGTATGTTTGCCTATTTCTTTATTATGCATTAATGAATCTGACGACGTTCGTTTTCTTCAAGTCCGCCAGTACGTCGAAGGCCTCAAGACAGCTGATAAAGGAATCTTGCTTGATTTATTGTCCGTTGCGCCGGATGAAATCGAGCCTACGAGGGCTGCAGCTGCTAGGAGTGCTTTGTACCCCGAGGTTAGTGGTTTTCGCGAAACGTCCAGACGTTTTTGACTGATTTCGATATTTAGTATCTCCCTTCCGCAACTGTGATTGCTGGCGTGAAAGCTGGACAATTATATCAGGGTCATTTCAATGCTAATCAATACAATTACCTTGAGGTACGTATCTATATTTTACTTCAGGTTCTAATACTTATTTGTCTATTATCAGGGATTTGTGAACGTCCATGCTTTCACTAAGCCTGTGTTATTAATTGGACGAGAACATATGAATCGGTCCGTGCATGGGGATGTTGTTGTCGTGGAGGTGTTCCCTGAATCGGAGTGGAAGGCTCCCGCGGAGGAAGTCGTTGATCAAGAGAGTGGGTTCATGATTTGCTTTTTTACAGCGTAATGTTTTCTTATGCACTTTTACAGCAACGCTCAAAAACGATGATGCGGATGAATCTGAAGAAGAGGGAAATGACGAGGAAGAAGCTAAATGGAAGCAGAAGGAGCGAGTTTTGAGTACTGATACGGCGTCGAAAGCTCCTGCGGAAAAGCAGCCTACCGGACGAGTTGTTGGCATTATCAAACGCAACTGGAGAGCGTATGCATATTCTCTCCCTCTCACTTGTTCTCTTAACTAAACATATTCTATTCAGTTACGTTTGCCACATCGACCGCACATCCCTCGCCAACGCCAACTCCGGCTCTCTCTCCGTCCAAACAGTCTTTGCCACACCCGTCTCCCGACTCCTCCCGCGTATCCGTCTCCGAACACGTCAAGCTCCTTCCCTCGTAAATCAAAAGATCCTCGTCACAATCGATCAATGGGCCATCACCTCGCGGTATCCCGAAGGCCACTTTGTCCGTGCTTTAGGTCAGGTTGAGAGCAAGGAAGCGGAGCAGGAGAGTCTGCTTTTAGAGTTTGAGGTGCCGTATAGGCCATTTGGGAAGGCGATTTTGGATTGTTTGCCCCCAGAAGGTGATAAGTGGGTTGTGCCGCCGAAGAATCCTTCAAATCCTATTTGGAGGGATAGGGAGGATTTGAGAGAGATGTTAATTTGTAGTATTGATCCGCCTAGTAAGAATTTTCTTTATAACTTCTAACGTATTATAGGCTTACGTTGTGTGTTAGATTGCCAGGATATCGATGATGCCTTGCACGCCAGGCAGCTCCCTAATGGCAATATCGAAGCAGGAGTCCGTGAGTAAAATCAACGTTTCTTACTAAGAAAAGAAACCAGGATCTGATTATTTCATTTAGATATTGCGGATGTATCCCACTTCGTCTTACCAGACAACCCAATGGATTCTGAAGCTGCCTCCAGAGGAACCACGGTGTACTTGGTTGACAAGCGCATAGACATGTTGCCAAGTTTGTTGGGAACGAACCTTTGCTCTTTAAGGCCGCATGTCGAGCGTTTGGCATTCTCTGCTATTTGGGTAAGGACAGCTTATGTCTGTTGCGAATGTCCGTTGACTGATATGTTTTGCAGGAATTGACACCTGATGCGGATATCGTTAATATCCGATTCACCAAGTCTGTCATTGCTTCAAAGGAAGCCTTTACGTATGAAGAAGCACAAATTCGAAAGGACGATCTGTTAGTCTCATATTCATCTCATGCCTTGGACTTCGTGCCTAATCTTTCCGTTAGAAATTTGCAGGATGATCTCACTAACGGTATTCGTCTATTAAACACGTTGGCCATGAAGTTGAAAGCGAAGCGTATGGCCGCTGGTGCATTGAACCTTGCCTCCCCTGAAGTCAAGATCCATCTTGATAGCAACGAGTCTTCTGACCCTATTGACGTTGAGCAAAAGGAGCTCCGGGAGACTAATAGTCTTGTTGAAGAGTTCATGTTGCTCGCTAATATCAGTGTGGCGAAGAAAATCCAGGAAACTTTCCCTCAAACTGCTGTATTAAGGTACGTCTTGTTAATTGCGGATTGCTATAGGATATTTATGGAGTTCTTTCAGGCGGCATTTGCCTCCACCACGAACGAACTTTGAGAAGCTCCAGGATATCCTGAAGAAGATCAAAGGTATTCCATTGGATGTTACGAGTTCTGGAGCGTTGGCTGCTTCTTTGGATGAGTGTTTGGTATGTTTTATTAACATAATTGTTTGAAATACTTTCTCATCGCCCATAGGATCCGAACGAGCCAGCGTTCAATACCCTTGTTCGTATTATGGCCACACGATGCATGCTTTCTGCAGAATATTTCTGTGCTGGGAGCGTCAGCCGCGACACCTTTGGACATTATGGTTTGGCAACCCCCATCTATACGCATTTCACAAGTCCAATTCGTCGCTACGCCGGTATGTCTCTATCCTCCTCATACATACTCAACTGCTCAATGTATACATTACAGATGTGCTTGCCCATAGGCAATTAGCCGCCGCTATCTCCTATACACCGTTACATGCCTCCTTACATGGTAAAGCATACGTGGAGCGTATTATGGACAACATTAATCACAGACATCGTATGGCCCAAATGGCTGGTCGTGCTAGTGTTGAATTCTATGTTGGTTTGGCACTGAAGGCGAAGGCCCAGAAGGGCGGGACTGGAGAGGTTCAAGAAGAAGCCTTCGTGATTCGAACCTTCAGGAATGGTCTTGGAGTTTTTGTCAGCAAGTGAGTTTCTTTTGTTTGTTAATGATCCGAAGAGATATCTGACTCCGGAATAGATTGGGTATTGAGGGTCTTGTTACCTTCAAGAAAGAGACGAAATTCGATCCGGACCTATACAACATGAACATTCCGACACCAGACGGTAAAGAGGTGACAGTGTCTGTCTTTGACAAGGTCACTGTCAGTATCTCTGTGGAAAAGGATAAAAATACCCAACGAGGCAAGGTTAAGATGGCGTTATTAAAACCCGTTGACTCGAGAGGAATGTAGACTGTACTTCTGTTTCCATGTATGTCGTAGAGTATTCTGAATCCGAGGGTGGCATAACCACTGATGGTGCGCGAGAGGAAAACTGCCATAATTTTATACTTGTTTCTTTTGAAGATGGATTGAGAGTCTTCGGTCGTGCCATTGAATGACTCGTTATGGGAGAATCCGATCCTGAACTTGAATCTGAATCTGAAGAAATGCTCGATTCTTCGTCTGACATAGTCTCCTCCAAAGGGATCTGGTCGTTGTCAAAATGGCGTGATCCTGACACAGATACCAATCTGGATTCGAGGGGATGGACTGCTACCCCAGCAATAGCATCTGAGGTAATAATAAGGTTAAGTGAGGTTGGATAACTTACTAGAAACTTGACTACGCACCTTCATGGGCCTTGAACTTTGCCGCTGGTCCTTCATTGGGTTCACTCGTAAGATCGAAACATGAAATGAAGCCATACTGCTTATAAGTATTATTGTTGACACTACAAAAGAAACTCACTTGATCTCCGGTAACCAGAGTGGTCCCAAATACATCCAAATCGAAGTTCAGCCTTTGGTTGGTCATACCACGGCGTTCGAATCTCTGTAAGGGATACGACGTATCTCCTCTTATATCCCATGATAAAATGCTATTCGACTGTCTCGATGTCGCGTAGACTAAATGTGGCTGCATCGGATTAAATTTCACCTATAAAACGCAATCAGGACTGATATATCCGAATGGTAATTGGCATCCTACCTGAGTGACAGGTCCTTCGACTCCTTCTAAATACAAAACTATCTCAGCTCCTGAGCTGGTTTCGTCATATAGGACGACATTAGATGAGAATGTCCCTGCGGCGTATAACCCAGAATAATCGGGGCTGAAAGCGAGAGATGACACAATCCCTTTTTAATCCTCGTCAGAACGAGCTATTGAAATCGGTATCAAACGAACTACCTTTCAGTCCAGAACGACTCTTTTTCGACGGCGTTGTTAACATTCGCTCTCCTTCGCCTGGACGGTTGACATCAAACACTTCAATGGCGTTATGAAATCCACAGTATATCCTGTTATCCGTATTAGAATGAAGTGAAATTAGACAGTTATTTGGAACGTACTTGGACGCCGTGCTATTGAAGGCCATGCTAGTTGGGGCAATTTGACGTTCCCGGTGGTCAACGATCCGGTATGATGCTCTCAACTACAGAAGTCATATAAGCGGGAATGCGATAAGAAATCTACATGATTAACTCACTCTGCCATTTGAAGCATCGAGCAGTTTCACCGGACATTCACGGACAGAGGCCAGGAAACAGTAGACAGAAGGCTCCTCTGGAACAGCTGTCGGATACCACACGGCGCCCAATACATTTTCAGGTTGGTTAAAGTGGTTCACTAATGCTAGAAGAGAAAGTTTAGCTAATAGAATATCAGAAAACATTGAGACTTACGAAATTCAGTAGGTTCTGGGTCTTCTGAAGGCCTGGCAAAATGACAACATCTCTAATATTACAACTTGCTCTAACAATAACAAAACTATGTAAGACTGACACTTCATATACGCTAATTGTCCGATTCTCTTCAGTTACGAGAGCGACCTTCCCATTTGCACACAGACTGGCGGAACGAAAGAAGTTGGTAGTTGGTAGTGGCGTAGAAGAAACGGCGTTAAGTCTTGGTTCTTGGTGAGGATCAATCACCCGATAGGTATTACTTGACGGGGCATTTTCGACTCCTTGTTCCATAACAAAGGATGTTGGATGTTTCCAAGTTATTCGCGTGACGCGCCGCTACAACTTAAAGTGACGCGAGCCTAATCAAAGGCCGATCAATAAGTAGCAACTACAGAATAATAATATTACAAACAATGAGTACAACAATGAATGATATCTAGGTACAAGCAATTAAAGAAGGACACTATCAGACAAGTTAATTATCAAGGACCCATTTATTATCTTTCACGAGCTTCTCCCTTTCTAGCAGATATTTGCCTGGTGAACACTCAGTTTAACACGCTGGGTAATTGAAGATCAAGGCGCCTACCTACCTTCTTTGTATTTCTGGGTGGAATCAGAAGCTCTGAAGTAATACCATCCTATCTGGTCATTACATCCAGCACAGTAAACGTCTTGCACCTGATTGACGTTCAATCACAAAATAGCAAGAAATCGGAAAAGCTCGTACGGTATGAACTCCTGTTCTATTTAGTACACGAGGTCAGGAAAGAATCTTATTTCTAGATACTAAAGCACGTACAATAAGGTTCGTTCTTCTTTCTTCCCGAGTTTCACGTTGATGGCGGAATACATCAAGCTTAGCCAGGTAAAAATCAATACACCTTGAAATATATATTCATTATCTTACAATCCGCGACCCTCTCTACCAGAGAAGGCTTTGCTAATGAGCTCATCCTGAAGAGCCTAGGAATTGAAAGGAGGTAAGAAAGAGTCTAATACACTAACTGAACTCATCGGACGAACTATCACAGCAGAGCAACCCATGCATGAATATGTAGGCTTATCGTCAAAGGCAGAGATAACCTCCAGTTTCGTGTTCGACGTTATGCTGTCCATGAAGAGGAGAGTGCAGGCCCGTGACAGCGGCGGGTTAACGTCACGACCCCACCCCTAATTGCGCACTCTGAGTCCCTGCACCTGGAAAATGTGTGTATCGTGGTAACGCCCACAGAAGTGTCAATTCGCCTTTCTTTGTTGCGCGCGAATCTGTCAACATATGATAAGGTTGAGAGACCGTCTCATGGTCGTCGACTCGTGTATCGCTAGTATTGGCCGTGTATCTTCAGCAACGAGAGGATGCATCCTTCAATGATCCTGATCTTTGAGACAATTTCATGCAGCTCCCATAAAGTACTCATTGAAAGGCGTAGAGTATGTCCGAGATCAAGTGTATAGCGGCAAGAACAACAGGGTAGAAAAACAGAAGTTCGCTGAAGTCGAGAAGACGTGACTGTCACGTCTTATGTCACATACGTGTCTCATTTCGAGGAGTCCCTAGCTAGTTTAAGGATTCGATACCTTGCAATCTATACGCAGATTTGAGTGATACCTAATAGTACCGATACCTGTGAGTTATGTAAATTGATTAATTGGAGTCACTAGCTTACAAATGTTTGCAGTGAACAGGCAACAGTGGGCGTGGCTGTCATGTCCAACGCGAATTCGCCTCTTCCTCCGGAGCTAGTTCTATCCATACAACGGATATTATCACTACCTTCAGAACCCGAAGATCCTCTAGATGATATATCTCATCGTTTCGATCCTGTAGCCTCTCTGAACAGCTTGTTCCCTGACGGTGCGTGATAGTTGTTCATATTGCTCAATTTATGCTGACATTCGCAAGGTTAAAGAATCCTCATTGGCACCTTCGAACATTGAAACAGTCCAGAATAATCTTACAAGTCAACGAGCTGAATTACAAGCTGACATCAATCAGTTACGGACTGAACTCAGGAATTCGCCTCTTGACGCGGCGGATAGCGAGGATGAAACTGGAGATGGAGAGGAGTCCAATGAACTAAGAATGGGAGCTATCCAGGAAGTCATCTCTGTAAGTATTCGAATTTCTTAGGAATATCTTATAGGGTTCACTTCTTTAAAGGACTTATTGCTACAAACATCACGTATCCGAGAGAAGTCTACGGAATCTTCGCATATAGTTCATGAGATTACAAAGGATATCCAGTTGTTGGACCTGGCCAAACGAAACTTAGTGACGAGTATAAATTCGCTGCGACGGTTTGGCATGATGGGTACGTCATTTCTAACTCTATAACAAACCGAAAGCGTCGAGTTCTGAAACTTTATGTAGTCAATGGTGTATCACAATTAGAAGATCAGTTGGCCGCAACACCTCGCAAGTATCCTGAAATATCACAAAGCTTAGCTGTATGTATCATGGATGTCCGTGTCGTTCGTTCCATTGACGTCAGGATAGGCCGTGAAGAATTTGGCGTCGACCTTCAAGACTTCCTCGGATGTTTCTCGAATTGCCGTTATCATGAAGAAAATACAAGTCCTTCAGGGCGAGATAAGAGGAATTTTGGAAAGTGACTTTGATGCTTTGTACGTCAAATACACTTCTCCTCGGCTTACATGCTAAGAGTGCAATAGCTATATGCAAGATCCAGCTAAGCCTGTGAAACCTAAAGTCATTATGGACGCTGCGCTTGTCGTGGATGTTTTAGGAGAGGAGGTTCGGTATGTGCACAGCTTCGTCTCGGAACTCGTTTCTTAACGTGCTGCCCGCAGGAACTCTCTGATAGACCGATTTTGCTCGATCGAGCTAAAGGAGTATCGCAGAATCTTCAGGGCCACGGATGAGGTATGTGGAATTCGTAATAGGATGTTTATGGGTTACTAAAGAAAAAATAGGCCGGACAGCTTGATAATATCTCACGCCGTTTTGCTTACTTCAGACGTTTATTGTCAACGTATGATACGGACTATGCGCGGGTCTTCCCTGCTGAATGGAAAGTCGGATGCGCCCTAGCCGTGAAATGGAATGAGGTTACTAGGTTTGATTTCCACACTCAATTTGTACGTCAAGGTACTAACCTATATCGTTGCAGGGATGATCTCGCAGCTACATTGTCTAAAGTTGCAGTTGCAAAGACATTGACGGTGACCCTTCTCTTGGAATCTCTGCAGCAAACGACCGAATTCGAAGTGTTCCTTGCACGTAAGTTAGGTGTCTCCGTAAGTCTCTTCTCTATCTTTAGCTATTCATCTAATTGCTATATTAGTATACCCACATGCTAACTGAACTTGCTCCGATTTTGGCTATTCCAAATCCAAAGCCAATGAGTTCGGCGTTCGAACCCCACATGGGAGTGTTCGTCGATGCACAGGATAAGTATGTTGTTTAAAATAATTCCCAGATTATCAGTGACTGAGCTTCCTATTCAGAGCTCTTTCAGATCTTCTTACACCATACCGGGGGGCGAAGTCTAGGCCATCTCTCGATAACACGCAAACATCGGCTGCAACAAGCGATTCGGACAATCCGCCCATTACAGTCTTGTCGTCTTCCACAGAGTTGTTCTATTTCTATGCTCAAAATCTTGACCAATGTTCCAAGCTCTCGAACAAGGCTATGTTAGCTGATATGTTCGGTGTATGGGGTAAATGGTTACGGATATATGCAGGTTAGTCGCTCACGACGCTTGGGAGAGTCAGTATTTACATATATTCAGAGGATGTCCTCATGGCAAGCATGAAAAGATCGGAGAAAGAAAAGGAGCGTAGATCCATGGATGGACGGGCGAACATTAGTCAAATCAAACATGCTGCACTAATCATTAATACTGCTGATTACTGTCAAGTAACCGCCCAGGAAGTGTGTAGTATTTCTTTGATATTCTGTCTCATTTTTTATCTAATGAATTATTCAGCTGGAAGAAAAGGTGAAAGAAAAGATCAGCGAAGAATACCAGGAAAAGGTTTCCCTGCAGGCTGAGCGCGATCTATTTGTTGGGTAAGTTTCAAAATACTCATGATGATCACATATTTACCTTTTTGCAGGGTTATTTCTTCAGCTATTATCACATTGTTGAAAGAACTAGAGGCGTCCATCGAGGGCCCATTATTGACAATGCAACGTACCCCTTGGGCGACCGTCGAAACTGTCAGCGGCGAATCACCATACATCGCCGATCTCGGAAAAGCAATAGAGGAAGTAGTGAGCGTCGTTCGAGACCATATTGAGCAGAAGAAGTACCTTAGGAACTTCTTTGACAAGGCGTCAAGGTACATATCTAATTGCGAAGTTCGAAATTTTTGGGGACTGACCCACTATAGTCTTGTTATTACGAAGTATACGAATGCTCTTGTTAAAAGTAGACCGTTGAAAGAAACAGGGGCGGAGCAGGTAATATTCCGTATGATTGAGTTTTTCTTAGTGTTAACCGACGATTATGCACAGGTTTTGTTGGATCTGCAAGGCTTGAAGTCATGTTTGTTGAAGATTCCAGGGTCACAAGCCACGGAGGGTTCTTCGTAAGTATATTTTACAAATTCCAGGTGCCACTACTAAGTAAAGACTACAGATATAGCAAATCTGTGACGAAGAGCACCACACGATTGGAAACGTTACTCAAGCTTATTATAGCACCTGTGGTAAGTCGATTTCTAATAGATTGGCGCACATTAATATATGCTGACATTTCGTGAAGGACCCGGCAGAGGGCTTTGTTCAGAATTACATGTTGCTCGTGGGAGACTCGTCTTTCTCTAATTTCCAAAAGGTTTGCGCTTGGAATATAGACTGGTCCTGCATTACATGTCTGACGGTTGCTACAGGTCTTAGATATGAAGGGGACACCAAGGACTGAGCAAAATAACCTTCTAGATTCTTTCCTTACGATCACGAGCACACGTGAAGAATTGGAGAGCACATCCTTCCTATCATCGCTGGACATGGATCCGGGCTCCTCATCGGCCTTACAGTCGAGTGTCAGTCCGACCATGAACCGAGTGTCCTTACCAGGTCTTCTCTCGTCTGGCGGCCGAAACGATAGCGCTTCGTCGCTTGGCTCACTCGGAATTGGACGTGCTACGAGTCCTCCACCTGCTGGAGGAGAATCAAAGAAGGAAGCCTCGAGGATTGGTGATTTACGTCGGTTCGTGTCCTTTGCAGTACGACGAGATACATCCTCGACCAGTTAGCTTCGTGGCTTGTATGCAAGATGGAACCTTATTTATTTACTTGAAGGCTCCTGGAACTTTCACTCACTACAGCTCAAAATGTTATATGTTTTGTCGTCGGGCAGTCGGCCTTTGACCTATTAGTACTAAGCGCGAGGCAACTGCTGAAACACTGTGGTCAATGGATGAGATGCTGATGTCTGATATCAAAATCTATTAGAATGCCCACGGGGCGACGGCACATGTCGCCGTCCTTCGGAGAAGCAACTGCCTGTCACCAAACGCCTCTATGCTTTTCCTTGATTTTCAGAACGAAACTGGAATGCTGCAAAACAAACGCAAGAAAAGGGAAATTATTGGCCGTTTTTGAAAACAATGCGAACGGTTATTAAAGGAGGAGTTTACTCTGCAAACCCGATCTGGCAGTAGGCTGGAAGGAGTGAATTGCAAGCATTCATATTCAATCACAATAATGGGCGCCAAAGTCTGCATGCGTGACCACAGACTCATCCAGACCGCCTATAGCTTGCAGCCTCTTGGTTGATCTTCGTTTTTCCTCGTCTAACCGCAACCCTGGACTCCGTGACAATGCGTCATCTTGGACAACTTTTCGTCTAGAGAAAAGAAAGAAAAACTCTGCTGGTTTCTGTAGCAAACTTTGGCAATACTCTGCTTGATACTGTAATTTCCGCACTAGCCGCAAAGATGGCAAGACTCCTTCATAGCTGCCTACCGCAAATGAATAGAAGCGTGGCGCATTGCCCAGCGTTCCGCTCGCGTATGGAGAAACATTCTATAGACTATCCTTCTGTAACTATGTGTCACAAATTCAAAATTATCTAGGTATAAAAGCCAAGGCGCCCCCGTCAACAATTTCCCCTCAAGAGTTTTTCTTTGGCTCTCTAGGTTCTCTCATACGGACTCTTCAGCTACACCACGCTCGTTTTTTCAGTTTCTTCTTCGTCATGCTTTCAAAATCCACGGTGATCGTGGCCCTCGGCTTGTTGCTCACCAGTGCTCATGCTACTATTCAATATCCCCCCGACATGCCTGCGATTTGCCAGCCATGGTACACTCCCCCCGTTGCTTGCCCGAATGCTCCCCCTCCCCCTCCATCGCCCCCCTCCCCTCCCTCTGTTGTTTCTGTCCCGACTGGTAAGTTACCAGTCATCCCCTCGAAGGCGAACGTACTTACTCAGCTTATTATATGCAGGCTCTCCTCCTGCCTCGACTACTCCTTGCCCTCATGGCAAACCAACTCCCCCCGGTGGTTCGCCCATTGAGTCGACTCCTGTTCCTCCCGCTGGTACCCCAGTACCTCCTAGAGGTCCCCCTTCCAACCCGTCTCCTCCCACCGGGCCCGTGGAAGTCCCACCGACGACAACTCCCTACCAGTCTCCGGCTCCCCCCGTCAGCGTACAGAGCAATCCCGCACCTTCGCCACCGGGCGGAGGCCCTTCTAGTCCTGGTGGAGGCGCCCCCAGCACTCCTAGCGGAAGCTTGCCTACGCAACCTTCTCCTCCCAGTGGTTCTCCTCAGTCATATACTCCCCCTTCACCGCCTAGTGGTCCTTCGTCAACTGGACCGAACCCTCCCGGAGGATCTCCCACTGGCCCAACCCCACCCGGAACTGAAACGCCGTCAGCTGGTGTTCCTCCATCATCTGTGAGCACTCAAGGCATCCCTAGTGAATCGCCAGTCCCTCCCACGTCTACCCCGTGCCCTCCAAAAGGAAAGCCTACGCCTTCTAGTTCTACGCCCAGTGGAAGCTTGCCCACGCAGCCTTCTCCTCCCGGCCAAGGTCCTTCTCAGTCCTCTACTCCCGGTGGAAGCCCTCCTGGAGGATCTTCTTCGACTCCTGCCGGTCCTTCGCCCACTGGACCGACCCTCCCTGGAAGTGAAACGCCGTCGACTCCTGGAGGTCCTTCGCCCACTGGACCAACCCCACCTGGAAGTGAAACGCCGTCGACTCCTGGAGGTTCTTCGCCCACTGGACCGACCCTCCCTGGAAGTGAAACGCCGTCGACTCCTGGAGGTCCTTCGCCCACTGGACCGACCCCGCCTGGAAGTGAAACGCCGTCGACTCCTGCGGGTCCTTCGCCCACTGGACCGACCCCTCCCGGAGAATCTCCCACTGGACCAACCCCACCTGGAACTCAAACGTCGTCAGCTGGTATTCCTCCATCGTCTGTGAGCACTCAAGGCATCCCCAGTGGATCTCCTTCTCCTAGGCCCAGCCAGTGCCCTCCAAAAGGAAAGCCTACTCCTTCTGCACCGGGCGGAAGCTCTTACACTCCCGGCTCACCTAGCACTCCCAGCGGAAGCTTGCCCACCCAGCCTTCCTCCAGCACTTCCGCAACCGTGGAATCGATCCCCCCTACGGGATCTAGCTCGACTCCTGGCGGCGCTCTCCCCACTGGACCGGCTTCACCAAGTGGATCGCCTTCAACTGGTGTCCCCCCCGCGAGCACTCAAAGTATTCCCAGTGGATCTCCCATTCCTCCCCAGCCCAGCCAATGCCCTCCTAAAGGAAAGCCTACCCCTTCTGCACCGAGCGGAAGCTCGTCTACTCCCGGCTCATCTAGCACTCCCAGCGGAAGCTTGTCCACCCAGCCTTCCTCCAGTACTTCCGCAACCGTGGAATCGATTACCCCTACCGGATCAGGCTCGACTCCTGGTGGTGCTTTGCCTACTGGACCGTCCACACCTGGAACTGGATCGTCGACCAGTGCTCCCCCCAACTCCACACCTAGCGGAAGTTCAACGCCTACTGGACCTGTTTCTCCAGGAGGTTCTCCCACTGGATCTATTCCTTCGGGAGGTTCTCCCACTGGATCTATTCCTTCGGGAGGTTCTCCCACTGGATCTATTCCTTCGGGAGGTTCTCCCACTGGATCTATTCCTCCAGGAGGTTCACCTACTGAATCTATCCCTGGCTCACCCTCTGGCTCACCCTCAGCAAGCAGCGCACCCGCCGCCCCTACGTCTTCGTCTACGCCTTCGACCAGCCCAGCAACCGTCGAGTCCATCCCCGCAACTCAGTCAACTCCGGTCGCGTCCAAGCCCACGCCTAGCCAATGCCCTGCTGGCTACACTCCCGTTAGTAAGCCCTTGAACACTCCTACTGGCAGCTCTCCAGCCAGTTCTCCTTCTGGTACCAATGCTCCCCCTGCTGGTACCGCGACTCCTACTCCCCCGGGCGGTGCCCCTGCTCAACCCACCAACCCAGCCTCCTCTAACGTTCCCCCAGCTCAACCTACCACGCCTAGTGGTCCTCCTGCTGCGAAACCGACCCCGACTGCAAGCACCCCAGCTTATGGACCTCCTGCCGCAAAACCGACTCCAACTGCCAGCACTCCCGCTTATGGATATCCCAACCAGTCCTCACCCTCCGGAGGGTACCGTCGTGAAGTCGCACAATGCAACACTGGTGCCGTTCAATGCTGCAACAGCATCGAGAAGGCTGATAGTCCATCTGCGACCAGGCTCCTTGGGCTTGTAGGTGCTACCGTCGCTGATCCTAACGTGTTGGTTGGTTTGGGTTGCACGGATGTTAATGTGCTTGCTGCTAACGGTCTCAACTGGTATGTACACATTGAAATTGGTTTAAGTGCCTAAGCTGATTATTTGTCTAGTGCTCAACAACCCGCCTGCTGCGAGGAGAACCAGTTCAATGGCTTGGTGAACGTTGGATGCACTCCTGCCTCCCTTTAAATGACTGCTTTCCCTTTTCTCTTTCTTAAACATTTACCATGGACGTTCGTGTAGTTTACTCCACGATGTTAAGAATACCCCACTGTTAGTTGAATGACAATGTTCCTTTTTCGCTATAAATGAGTTTATTGTGCGTCCCGACGAGCCATATGGCCTTGGTAAGGAAGGATAAACTGCGGATAACGAAGGCTCAAGGTTTCCGGTACGTAAAATTCAGCAGGAACCTTCTCCGCGACGTACGAATGGCCGGAGGGACGGATTGCTGCAGGACCTCTGGCGCTTACGTATATGGAAGGGATACTTGGAAGGTAATTTGCCAAAAAGCTAACTAGGGGTTCCCCCGGTGTATGACTGTACCGAAATACACGAACAGTTAGGTTCGTCCAGAAGAACTTCTCCGCTGTCAGAACACCGGGGCTGAAAGGGAGATGAGTAGTGGATCTGCGAGAAAGGATTTCGGGAGTGATCGTGATGGTCGCTGTGTCGCCCGTCTGGCAGCAAGGAGATGATCAGCAGCAATCAGTAACGTGGCGACGATGCAAATTTTGTGAAAACAAAAAGAAAAGAAAAAAAGAAAGAAAGGAATAATTTGTCATGGTAGTAGCACATGCGGAGGGATGTACTGCGAAATTTGGACCCGCGAGTTAGGAAGCATTTACAGGTGGCCGTGCCGACCAAAGCACCGGGCGTGGCCGATCGCCATACGCGCTCAAGATTACAGGGAGGCAGCACATCATCTCATAGCCTTGTCTACTCTCTCCCTTTATATACTCTTGGCTCCTTGGTCACTCCACAATATCCTCTTTCTCCTTCCTCCATATCCTTCCGCCCCATGCAGCGCCATTCCTTCACCGCCATTAACTCGACCTTCGTCGTCGACTCTGAATACGTCTATGTCAAGGAGCTCGGTCAGGGTGCTTATGGCTGTGTCGTCGCTGCTAAACATCGCAAGACCGGCGAGGGATGTGCGATTAAGAAGATCACCAATATTAACACCAAGGTGCGCATATTACTCTTCTGTGTCCTGACAAACACTGACTTGCCCAACAGAGGATCCTGATGAAACGATGCCTCAGAGAGATTAGGTTCGCCTTCTCAAAGTTTATTGCTTGGATACCAGCTCAGATCCCTCCAATTTAGCCTTCTCGTTCATTTCCGTGGCCATAAGAACGTAAGTACGCCAGACAGTCCACTACAGTTTGTCCTTCTTACATGCGCGTTAGATCACCTGTCTCTATGACATGGATATCGTCTTCCAACCTAATGGAAACTTTGACGAAGTCTATCTCTATGTATGTCCCATCTCGCTATGCGCGAATCCCGCTCATTGTTCTATTAGGAAGAGCTCATGGAAGCCGATCTTCATGCCATTGTGAGAACCTTTGCGACCGATGAAGACCCTTGCTGACATGCCACAGATCCGCTCTGGTCAACCGCTGTCTGACGCCCACTTCCAAAGCTTTATCTACCAGACTCTATGCGGTCTCAAGGTAGGCTAAATGGCTCGTCCCTAGCTAGATAACAGATACTGAACGTTTATGCCTAAAGTATATTCACTCTGCAAATGTCCTCCATCGCGATCTCAAGCCTGGTGCGGTTAAACCTTCCTTTCTGCTGATTTCAATTTCTGATCGGAGTTGCAGGCAATTTGCTCGTCAACGCCGACTGTGAGCTCAAAATCTGCGATTTCGGTTTGGCTCGTGGGTATGCACCTGGACCTGGCGGAGGGACCGCCAACGCTAGGGGTGGTAACCAAGGCTTGATGACCGAGTACGTCGCCACTAGATGGTACCGTGCGCCGGAGATCATGTTGAGTTTTGCCAACTATGTATGTATATGCTCTTCTAGTTCATTTCCTCTTGGCTGATCGACGCGCATATATCAGACCACTGCCATTGATGTCTGGTCTGTTGGCTGCATTCTTGCCGAACTGCTAGGCGGCCGTCCCATTTTCAAAGGGCGAGAGTGAGCGAATTTCTCCCCCTAAAATTATTTTGGGCTCACCTATAATCCAGCTATGTTGATCAACTCAACCAAATTTTGCACTATCTCGGTACACCGAGTGAAGATACCCTAAGGAGAGTCGGCTCACCAAGAGTAAGCATCTTCCGTTTAATAGATGATTTAGGCAATTTGAAATTTATAATCTATTTTCTCTCAGGCCCAAGATTATATCCGCTCGCTCCCCATCAAACCTCGTATCCCTTTCTCCACTTTATACCCTCACGCAAATCCAATGGCTCTCGATTTATTATCGAAGATGCTTGCCTTTGATCCCGCGAAGCGTATTTCTTGCGAAGAAGCGTTGAATCACCCGTATTTGGCTGTGTGGCATGAGCCTGCTGATGAGCCTAATTGCGAAGTAGTGAGTATAATTTACTGCGACTATTAATAAAATACTAATTTTAATATAGCCCTTCGACTTTGGATTCGAGGAGGAGGAGTCTATTGAAGGCATGAAGAGGCTCATCGTTGAAAAGGTCAACGATTTCCGCTCCTTGGTCCGCACACAAGCTCGTGCTGCTGGACAGGCTCGCGGCCGTGCAGACAGGTACGTATTCCTCCCTTTCCACTTTTTAGTTTCATAATTAAGTAACTAACCGGCTACTAGCCTCCCCGTCCCATCTCGCGACGATATTATCTCTTCCCCCGTAACGGAATACGCGCCTGCTAATGGTGCCACATCCGGTTTCACGGCTCCCAATGCTCGCCCCTCCAGCCCCATCATGGATGACCCTAGCGAGGAACTCGAAAGAGAGTTGGCCGGAACCCATATTGGAAGGCACGCGTAGCAACCCCAGACTTCTTTACCGGAAGAAATAACCGCACCGGTAACGGCGGAAATTCTTGAAGAGCTGTCTAAATCAACAAATAATCGTACATGTTCTCTTGCATCATGGATATGGATATGGACCTGGAGGGGACGTCGTAATAAAGGAAATGGGAATGGAAATCATGGTGGGAATATCGATAATGCGGCGGGGACGGCCACGTTGGATAATAATGCTACTGCTTTTTTGGATATAAGGCCTGAGATTGTATAAGTGCCAATTTTCTGGATTTTGTTTGTTTTCCCTTTTTTCGCTTTGTATACCGTATCGGATCGGATCGGATGAAAAATTGTTTTGATTCTCCCTTTCCTCTCTCGCACTGTCGCTATTTTTCTTTCTTGAATATTAAACTCGTATATTATGGACGCACGCACGTTTCGTCAATGTCGTTATTGCCTATCTCAATTAAATATATCGCCCTTTTTTATTTGCCAGCGCAATGCAATGTGTTTGTTTGTGGGGCGTGCATGCGGTATTGATTGCAAGACCGCTATACACGTTGATCGGCTAGATAAATCGCGCGCGCGTTAGTTCCCTGCTAATGAGACGCGTCGCGAGCACGCGTACCGTACTTTAGCGTTGACATTGCAACGCTGAGCACCGTTTAACATAATCGCAGAATTCTAATTTGAATTTTTTTTTTCGTTGCAGGGCCAGTGCGATACGTATACTTAAACCTTGAAGAAAAATACTTCCATTCCCCTTGACGAAATAATATTCTGCATCCAGATTGGTAGATGAGCGTCGCCTTCCATATCGGGAGAGAGAAAACACTTGGCTTACATAAACTGACGCGCCTGAGGAGGAGCGGAAGCAAATCTGAGATGTGACGCATCGGCTAGGCGTTCCCATCCTGCCGTCACGGTATACCATTTCTTTTTTTCTTTTCTTTTCTCTTTCCCTTTCCCTTTCCCTTTCCCTTTCCCTTTCCCTTTCTTTTTCGTTGTGATACCCTTTCTTTTTATTATACATCCTTTCTTCCTTTGGTGTAGTTTATTGTTTGGAATCAGATGTCCGCAAACAATACGTCGCGGTGCTTTACCCAGCATGCACCCCTTAACGGCCCGCCATTGATTCAGGATGGGCAGCTTAAGTTTCAAGGTATGTAATTTTTATGGATTATATTTTATTAGCATGCTGACTTCATTTCGTAGCGCATGATGTGAGTAAATTTTCTGTAGAATTTATAGGCGATTTTGACGAGAAACGGCGTCATGAAGGTCGGCTGGATTATCTCTGGATTCTTCACAATTATCGCATGCGGCGTATCATTTTGGCTTATTTCTAAACATCTTATGTGGTATAACAAGGTATGGTATCCTCTTTCTTTCACCGTATTATACTGTATTGATTCGATGTTCTATAGAAACGGGAACAACGACGTTAGTCTTTCCCGACCATTCCTATTATAACCCTCCTCACTTACCTTCTTCTTTTCATATTCAGAAATTTTTCGAATTTTACTCCTAGTACCCATCTACGCGGTAATCAGTCTGGCCTCCTACGTCTTTTGGAATCATGCCATCCCTATCACCCTCGTTCGGGATTCTTACGAGTCCTTTGTGTTGTACTCGTTCTTCTACCTTTTGCTTCAATATGTTTCTCCCACGGTTGAAGGACAGAAAGAAGTATTTCGACACGTGAAGTTGGATAAATGGGCGTTCCCGATGGGGTTTGTGAAGTATAGACCGAGGGATGGGCTGTATTTTTTGCAGCTGATGAAATGGGTGGGTTATAAATGCATTATTTGGATTGTTTTGTGATTTTGACAGTTGGTGGATAAATAGGGTGTACTGCAGTATAGTGTAATTCGACCACTTACAACGTTGGCTGCGGTATTCCTTGATTTCATAGGTTAGTCCCATCAGCTTTGTATCCTACAACCTATTAACCTAGGATGCATCTCAGGTCTATACTGCGAATCAAGCTGGAGTCCAAAATGGGGATACGTCTATATTACCATCATCGTCTCTGTCTCCGTCTCCATCGCCATGTACTGTCTCATCCAATTCTACATGGCCATTGCCGAACAGCTAGCGCCTCATAGACCTCTTCTAAAGCTCATATCCATCAAAGCTGTTGTCTTTCTCACTTTCTGGCAGGCAACTTTTCTCTCGGTTCTTACGCTCTTCAATGTCGTGAAGGACACGCCATTTATGACCGCGGATGATATCAATACCGGAATCGCTACTCTCATAGAGACCTTTGAAATGGTCATCTTTGGTTTCCTACACGTTCGTGCCTTCACATACAAGGTTTATAGGCCCCCAAACCATACGCCGAAAGACCAGACATCTCGTTGGAAATCCTTGGGGCATGCTTTGGACATCAGAGACCTCTGGAGAGAAATCCAAGAAGGATCTGTCTACATGGGTCGCACCCTCCGTGGTGTAGAAGCTGAAAAGGAAGCCAGAATGAGGATCCATTTTTCTCAAGTGATGGGGAGAGAACGGCATCTTACGGAAGCTAAACCAGTTGTGAAGCAGCATGACCGCAATGGAACTGGAAGGGAGGATGATGAAGAAGTTGATAGACAGCTGTTATATGAGCAACGCATTAGGTATGAGAGGACGATGATGTGGATTAGCGAGTCGGGTGATAGGTTTGGAGGCGATTTCGAGGATGAGGTTGTCAAGGAACTTCGGAGGCGAGATTTGCAACCAGGTGAATACTCTTCTTGAGGTTTATTTAGGAGAAATGCTAATTATCGAATTTAGATTGGGATCCGGAAATCGATCCTGGCGTGGGCCATAGCCGTGGCAAAAGGTCATGGTGGCGGGGTATATACGATCGTATCTCTCAAAGTGGGTATGAAAAGGATCCTGAAGAATACCCACAAAGAGAGCGGTCCACGAAGAGAAATGTTGAGAAACAACGAAGTGATCAGGGCGCTCATGGCGTATATCCCCCTTACGATCTGGACTCTCCGCCGCCGCCTCCCTCGGTGACTTTTGAGTATCCTGCTACACCTCATGGATACTCAATTGTGAAGCCTTCTCCACCGCGCCATCATAAGGCGAAACGATTCAAGGTTGTTTCTGGTCCCCCTAAAAATCAGGACAGTCCGCACAACTCCAGGAATCATGACAGTCCTCGCAACTCGAGGAATCATTTTAATCCTCCCGCTCTCGTCGTCCAGGAGAGTTCAGATCAAACTCCTGCTCCTAGGGATCACCGTAGTCTGGAGGAACGGATCGTTGTTCCTCAGCCTGTACCACAATCGGATCGTCGGGATGCTGAGATACTTGTTTCCCGATCTAGGAAGCCCGCTTCATCACCCATCCCGCAGACTAATAATCTGTTGGCTGTCCCTCCCCAATTTAATCGCTCTGACAGCCTCTTAGGTCGCGTATTCGCTGACTCTTCCTCCATGGATACACAGTCTGTAACAACACCTTCCCATGACACACATACAACGGAGCTCATGTTTCCTCGCTCGATGGCGGCTGGATCTCTCCAGAATCAATCTCAACCAGGACAGCTATCTCCGACGCAGAGTAATCGTAGCGCACCATCGAAAGCTCGAGTATCTCCACCGGAAACGAGTGCGCGAACACCCTCTGGCAGACCGAGACCTAAAGTCGTTCTTCCTGCTCCACTATCACCCGCACGTTATCCTCATCAAGCAGATAGTGTTGCTCAATCGCCTGGATACCGCGTGGATGACAGGATGTCTTCTACGTATTCGGATCAATATCCCTCTCCTCCTAACGAAACCTACCGTCCAAGGCATAGCAAGTTAGGCGGACAGCCATCTCCTAACCTTCCTGCGATAAAGGAAGCCACTGTGCCAACGCCCCGGATAGTACCAGAAATACGAGATTCGGACTTTTCTTTATCTTCTTTTCCTTCCTCTTCATTTCAAGACCGATATCCAGTATTAACGACCCCGTCGGCCTCGTCTCCTCGACGATTGCGTCACACAGGTGGCGAGATTCATCGAGTGCAGGACGGCCGATCATAGTATGACATTCATGACACATTTATTATCACGATTTATCACGATCTTATTAGCTATTATAGGACTGTATCTGCACTGCACATTTGTAACGACCTTCTCCTCACGCCACGCTATTATTAATGTTGTAAATCAATCCCACTGCATCTGAGCTGCATATTCTTGAATGTTCGAGACATATTGTGATTCAATTTCATGGCCGACTCCAGCGGCGACCTTCAGAATCAATTCGTTGAGACCTGTTGACCCGAGAATGTCCTACAAGAATCGCAGTAAGGACCCCAAGGTCGTAAGAATAGCTCATTATTAACTTACAATATGATCGCCTGTCGTTGCGCCGCCTCGGGGTATATTTCCCTGCGGAAGATGCGGTAACTGAGGACGCGGATTGGTTAGTAGATAACTAAGTAGATGAGAACTATACAACTTACTTCATAAGTGGTAATGGATATATTAGCAGGGTTCCAACGAGGCCTCTTCCAACCTTCGACGCACATTGCACCTAAAGATAACAACGCAACAGTACCATCACCTTCACCAATTCGGACACCATTGACCGTCTGGATCATCGACGTATGTCATTCTTTGGGGAAGAAAAAATCGATATATAAAGCTCTCACCTTTGGCGACGCAGTGTCAATAGTAACTTCGGTATCGATCCAGCTCTTTCTGTTTAATGGTAAATCTAGGGGAGATCGATGACTAGCGCAATCCTTCGGATCCTGACACATGGCATCTACGCCATCCGCATCATAGGGTTCTCCGTATTCATATTCCCCACGGGTATACCTGCATGCTGTTATTGACGGTAAGAGTAAAACTAGGAATCTTATCTCACCAGTAGGATCTCTAGAATGACGAAAGATTGAAAATCAGTCCTCAGCTAAGAGAAGATTTAAGAGTTCCAGCTCACCTCCGTTTCTTTTCCGTGTCCATAGGCGCAGTAGATCTTCATAGAAGGTGCATTAGGAAGCCTATAAAATGTAAATAATTATCTAATGCCTAACATATCGGTGGTGACTCACTGTATTTCAAGCGGATTTGACCATTTGGTATGATCCTGGTTATTCTTTATCAATTGCTCCTCGTTCCTTTCAATCCCAAAAGAATAATTCGTGTACATCATCCTCTAGATAAAACGAACAGTATGAGGTCAGCCAACAAACGTATTTTGATTTTGTATTTCAGCTATTACCTGGAAAGTGTCAGGTGTATGTTCCAAGATAAAAGAATTAGCTTCTTCCACAGTAAGGTTGCCTATCTGGGGATCATGTAGCCTATGCTTGTCGCGGAATGATACAAATTCCCCATAGCTATGTAAAGTCTCAGCAGGGTCGTCGGGTGCCCAAGTTGAGTTGCCCCATATTGTAGATCCACCCTGCGCCAAAGAATGAGGTTGGATGTGCATATCGGACCGATAATATATGGTATACCTTAATCCACATACTTGCACTACCCGCCCAACTCCTAAAGAGCCTTGCGCGTTCATCCCGAGAGAAGAAGCGTTCGAGGACTGTATAGCGGTGTATGAGAGAAAGCGAAGAGCCAGAGGGATGGAGGTAGACATACCGTAAGCTCCCGCCGGGTTAAGTGCTACCGTATCTTTCATTTCACCTGAAAGGAAGGCAGTCATGGCTTTCGGCTACTAGGGTATCAAGATAACATTACGGATAACTAAGTATTAGGGTACGAACCACTCCCTACATACTTGTCAGCATTTATTCGTGGAAATCATTTCAGATGACATACCAGCATCGTTCCTCCAACAGAGACCCAAGCTTCAATATGATCCTTTTCATCAGAGTTAGGTATATTATCATCATGCTCATAATAGATGCGACACTAACCTCCACCCAGGTTGGTCCTCCATTGCCATAGCCTTCCGTTTCAACCCATTTGAAGCTATAGGGGCATTCGTTGAACCTTATATACGATGAATGAAAATATTCTTACAAATACTAAATTGGAAGATAGTCAGCATAAACGGTTCGATTCGAATAAGGTTACTGTCTACCAGTATGACCTGAAGATGAGAGTCAGACTACGAGTTATATGAAGCTTTTGTTTCGACCTACAGTTGATCCCATGGAATGCGACGTAATCACAACTTTCCGTTTCTCTCGTTTTCTAAAATATGATTCCTGATAAGTAAAAGTATTCATCATGAAAATTTACACGTACTTGAATCCTTCGATAGTAGTTTTGAGACGGCTGAAGTAACCGTCTCTCACCTCCAAATTATAATACGAGAGTCTCCAGTCGTATGCAGCGAGAGTCAAGGAGTTCGTATCATAGCCGAGTGTAGCCAAGTTCTCGATGATCTTCGTCCTTCATGAACAGAGGTTCCGTCAAGCTCGCCGCGTCAACTAGGGAAATGGCTTACCATATCCAATAGCCTATAGGAACCAGTCAGCACAATATATGCTCTTTTGAATATTTTCTTACTTGCCTTGAATGAATGAACTTGCAGCATCAATTCCTTGAGCTGCTCTTAGTTTGACTCCAGGGGGATCCAGCCCTGTCTCTGGGTCCAGCATCAACGCAGAGATCCACTTTTCTTTGTTAAGCATTACTTGAGTGAGCATACTAATGATTTGTGAGATTAAACTGAAGGATTATCGCGATATTACGCACTGGTAGCCACCCCATAGCTTCTCACGGAAATAACTTCGGTATTCCGGGGACGTTGACCATGATTCAAGACCCTATAATCGGACGGTCGCATACATTTATCTTCAGCTAACTAAGGCAGCTCACAGTTGATATAACACCTGGAACGAGAACAATCGGATGCTCAGGCTTCAAACCTCGAGCCTGCATGTTCTCCCCTACTTGGAACTCGCGACCGTCATTATTCAACTTCCATGGTTCCGGGATCTGACTTCGCACTCTCGACCATTCTGCCTCCAGCGTTGCCCAGTCAAGCTCACGAAGACTTGGTAGTTCATATTGATCAAGTAGAAAGAGAAGATGCGAATGGTACGGTGATGTAATAAAGACGCAGAGGAGGGCGCCCACTGAATTGAATGTTCCGATTAAGCTATGACACGGGCAGCTCGAGTATATCGACCTTACCGAGTACTCCTAGAGGGAATAAAACGCGTCGAGAAGCCCAGAATGAATGCTTCAAACGCAAGGATGAGCACAAACACGGAAGTTAATCAAAAGGCACGGTCATACAGGATGTCGCGTAACCACATTATGTTCGTCTAGGGGCATTCCTTCATAGTCCGTATCAGTGTCGTTAGAGGCATTATTTTGATTTTCAGACGCTGCATCTTGGGCCTTTCGGCGACGAATGGCCATGAGGTCGTCGCGTGAGGGAGGAGTCGTAATAGCGGGTAGGAAGCGCCCGACGGATGTCGGGGCGGGTGTATTGTCGAACAACCGTCCTGCTTCTGTAGAAAAACTACACTCTCAAAGCCATATCACCAACTATCGCAGCTCCCAAAGCTCCATCCACTTCTAGGGCCTTGGAGGGCCACATACTGGCTGAGGATAGCGCAGGGCGATCATGGAGGATCTCGTACAACATTGTATGCGAGAGCTGGCATTCGACGGCGAACTAGGCTAGTTATTTTCTTCATTTCCTTTGCCTTCATTTCCATAATCCCATGTCGTGTGACGACACCACTTCTTACGTCGAATTGTTCGCCATGTGTTGCGAGTTCGAATCCCCCTCTTGCCACATGTTTTGCATGGAGTCACAAACTAACCGACCTCATTTTCACGACAGGTTGCGACGTTTCTCGACTGCAACAGTTCATAGAAGGTTTCTACAAGTCCAAACAGCCTTCCTTCAAGCAAAATGTCGATACTTCCTTCTGTGGCTTTGTCTGGAGTCTGCTCGCCGAGCAGCCATCTGTCATAGTGGGACTGACGCCTCAAGATGGTGCTTCTGAAGTATACATCGCACCTCAACCTAGCAAGGTGAAGAGTGCTGGAAAGAAGAAAAAGGAGGATCCCGAGGAAGAGTATCTAGGACGGCTTAATCCCATCCCAGATGCAGCAAATCGTGACCTGGAGAGCTTATTACAAGAATACGGGACAAGCTTGCGCGTTGGTGTCGACCCAGATACATGTTTTCGAGCTATAACGGGCAGTCATACTCGAGTAAGTTTTCCTTGCAAATTGACATTGTGGGCCTTACGATGTATCCATCCCAGCCCGCCAAATTGACCCCCATGGTTTATACGGCGCTGCAGCTTATTAGTCGTGGACGGGAGAATGGATTGAGTGTCATTGAGCTGGGTAAAAAGACTGGATATGATCAAAAGACTTGCTTCTACTTGGTGAAACAACTGCTGACCCTTGACTTGGTGTATGCGCTCTATCCTTTTACCCTTTCGTTGTATATGCTGACGGTCCTTTCATGTCTAGTGTTAAATTTGCTGCAGGCGGCCCAGGCGGAGGAAACTTCTGCATCCACAAGTATTTTTATTCGGGAAGCTCCTTTTGGCAAAGCGTGCGTGAGGAAGAGGGCATGGCGGATGATGAAGTACAAGAGAAAGGGACGACCCCCGAACGAGCCGAATCCCAGCAGCCTGGGGGTATCTTGAAATTCGATCCGATCGATTCTCGTCATTTGGCCAGTGCTCAACTGATAAAGTCTCGCATTACGACTTTGCTCAAGAATTCCGAGAACGGACTGCACCATTACCATAATTTGCTGGTCACCATTGTAAGTTGAGTCATATTTGCTCATTAACGAGGTACTAACAATGCCACCAGGGATTTGCTAAACCCACCAAACAAGATAGACGATTTTTCATCATAAGGATTCGAGAGTTAATCAAGGAAGGTGTAATAGAGAAAGTCCTTGTCCCTAGAGCGCAGAGTACATCAACGAAACCTGCCAAATCAACTCTATGTATTCGCCTGGTGGAGGATCCTCGCAGTAAAGATGATGCAGGTGTGGTAGTGCAACCGGGAGATACAGGAGACGATGAGCAAGAGGGTGAAGCTGCGGAAGGAAAAGGTATCTACTGCTCGTAAATTTATCAATCAGGATGGCTGATGATTATCTAGAAGTAGAAGTGGACACTGCGCCTGTGATGGACATGACTATCCATCGGCAGATTCTGAAACGCCTCGAGGAGGCTGGTGAATACGGCTTAACGCTCAACGTGAGATTATTTGCTGCTTTTGTTAAATGTATCTTGATTGTTCTCTAGGAATTATCCTCGAAACTGGGCATGTTTGACAGGCGTACTATTGAACTGATTCTCTATCGCCTTGAACGTTACCCTCCACCTCCTCACTTCGCGGAACTCACTGTCTGTGATTCTATGGAAAACGTCGGTCGACAACGGCACCATCGATATTATACTCTTCCCGGATATCTTGAGTTCCTCCGCAGAGAAAAAATCGACGACGCCGGACGGAACGAACAGTATACTTCCGTTGACACCAGCAAGAGCGGTGACTTTGCCGATCAGTCTGAAATGCGTTTCTTCAAGACAGAAGCGGAATTGGCGAAATACGAGGATGAATATAGGGATATGAAAGATCCCGAGAAGGGAAAACAGAGGAGGAAGCTTGGACGACCGCGCAAGGAGGATTCTAAGCCTAGGAAGAAACCTGCCAAGGTGACGAAGAAGGCGGCAGCGCAAGCAAAGAAGGACGCCGGTCAGGATGAGGATGTGCCAGACATCGCTCCAGCCGCTAAGGGAGCCAAGAAGGGTAGGAAACGTAAGGAGCCTGATGAAGGAAACGATGATGCAGCCCAAGAGCCGCCGCAGAAGAAGGCAAGAGCCACACGGGGTAAAGGGAAGAAAGGGAAAGAAACACCGGCGAATACGGTCATTGCCAACCCCAACGATGCTGAGGCAACCGAAGCAACCTCCGGTGCCATGGATATTGTGACAGACGATCCCCCCAGAGTCATTGAATCGAAAAATGCAGCTGTTGTCGAAACGAATCCTTCAAATTCCATGATGGATGTGGAAGTAACGCAATCAGTGCCATCCGTTGCAACTCCTACTACGAATGGTGTAGAAGGGGATGTCACCTTAAACGATGTTCCCCCCGATGTCCCGGAAGAGAGAGGAGCAAGTGTAATAGCAAGCGCGAAGAGGAAAGCATCAACTCCTCTGGACCCCGAGGATCAGCCTGCAAAGAAATGGAAGTCGGGAAGACCAAAACGTACGAGGGAACTCGTCAATATTTCCCAATTACGTGCGGAAAACGAAATCATGCGCATGGTAGAAGAATTCGATGGTGTGGTTAACATCTCTCCCAAGGAGTTCTACGAGGCGTATACGAAGGTTCTAACCTCCATTGCGGCTGCCGGAGAACCGACCAGTATGCCTGTCGGAACCCAACCAGATAGGCGTACTTTGCAGAAAATTATCGACAAACTGGTCGAGAGAGGGAAACTGAAAACGTTGACAGTGACGATTACGCCTCGAGCGATCCAACCGCGCGTCGCAAGATTGATATATGATCCTGCAGTACCCCAGGAAAAGCTCGATGCCTATTTGGTTTCTTTACGAGAAGAAGCTCCAACTCCTGCTGTTCCTGTTCATAAGCAGCTGGAGGCAGGAACGACGTTTACGCGATCCAAAGCTCCTCGTGCCAAGGAGCTCAACCATCGCGAACATCCCCAAGATCCAAAAGAGCAAGACGAGTGGCGTCGTCAAATCGCTGAATCGGGGGACGATGACACTCTTATGCGTGCAAAATTCTTGTCCGAAGGTCAAATCGTTGCGCAGCTCTATGGCTATCTTTTAGGACGGGTCACACGAGCTCGAGAGTTGCATCAATTTACCCTCCTGCAGCTCGGACACCCGGAAGACATTCCTCATATTGTCTCTAAGACCCAACGAATCATCGCGTTTCCGTATTTCTTTCAGGATCTACCCCTTTCCACCTATCTCGCACTCATTTCCAATGTGGAGTATAATGAGGAACTTTCTGTTTTGATGAGCACTCCTGAGGGTCGTCAAATTCCTGTTAAAGGCCTTCCACCTCATCTTTATGACCAACTGCAGATCGGCAGAGCTCGTGCCCGTAGCAGGATCATTGACTTGCTAGAGATTCTTGTTTCTCTCAAGTTGATTACGCCTTTGCAGGCTACTGATAGCGAAACCGCCAGTTTCACTTGCGAGCCTCATGGTTCTCATCCCACTCGGTTTAATTTAGCCTCAGCCCCAAAGTCTGAAGAAAGAGGCACCACTACTGCTATGTCCCTGTTCTGGAAGTTCAATGAGATTGCGCCAATCTACTTCTTTGGTGAACCAACAGACGGCATTCCCTCCTTCCATCGTGATATTTTGGTACGAACGGCGGATGAAAGCATGGAATTTTGGACAGAACTTGAGGAAGCCTGTATAAAACAAAGCCAATTGCCCATGGGTTCCTCTGACAGCATGACGGGACCATATACATGTACCCCTCAGGTAGCTCGAACTCTGCGAAGACGTCAGGCATGGACCTCGTCATACGTACTGTCTTGGAGTCAAAAGCAATACCTTCACCAGCAATGGACAGACCCTAGCAGAGGATATACTCCTCTTAGCGATCCTGATGGAGGCGTTGCCGCTTTGGAACGTATATGCAGCGTAACATTCATCCCTTTCGAGGTTATCCGCACTTACTTCTTGACATCCCATCAAATTTTCCACAGAACGGCTGAAAAGATGCGTGCTCAACAGGCTCCTCGTGTCAAAGATGAAGAAGAAGCGGCTCGCGACAAGGCTCTATTAGCAAGAAAAGCTGCTGAAGCCAGAGCACAAATGGAAGCCGATTGGGATGCTTTAGTGACCCGCGTTCATCCTGAAACTCTTCCTTATGGCTCAGTATCGAAGGTCAAAGCGTTAAGAACACGATATATCCAGTCTAGAGGTTCATTGACCGTTTCACAATGGGAAGCAGCTGTTACAGAAGCTATATCTTCGTCAAGATACGGTCGACGAAATCCTACTTTGCCTACTGGTCGACGCAAAAGGAATCTTCCTACAGCGCCTGCGCTAATCCCTCAAGTTCCAACTGGCAAAGAAAGATCTGTTGAAGAAATAGTGGAGCAGCTGCGTAAGAAGGGGCCTACTACTCCAAGTGCTGGGGAATCACGCCGTCGTCAACGTTTCCAATGGACCGCAGAATATGATGAACTCATCCGGGATATCTCAGCAATTGTTCGTGCTAGATGTAGAACATGGCATCGCGTGGATTGGGGAGCCTTTGATCAGCTATTTCCGACATTAACACGTAATGTTGTCCGTCAACGTCTGAATACACTCAAACAAGAAGGTGGTGCCGAATCGTATCTTCGTGCTCTGGAAGATAAATGGTATGAACTGTGGCAGGAGCATCGCGGAACGCCAGCTCTTCCGGACGAACATGCAGAACACCCTTCAGATTTTGACGCAATAACGCACGTCGAATTTTTGAGGAAATACATCGACAAGCAAGCATTGTAAGTGTAATTATTGCATCTTGATGATACCTATATTCACAAGCTTTTGGGGGGGTAGACGTGTTGGATTGTCGAGAGTTGCTGATCATCCGAGTGTTGGTGCCCAATTGACGGAGAATCCTGCCCTATTTACATCAGCATGGACGTTCGAAGAAGTCGGACAGCCAACGGAGCAAGGCGAAATAATCTGGAATACTGCTGGGGACGAACACCGCGAGAAAGCCCTGCTTGGTCTAGCACTCACGGTATCCCCCGGCCATGAAGACTCACGTCCCGGTCCTGGCAATGATCGTTCAGAAAGCGTGGCTGAAGCCGCCCTAAAGGTGAGATTGTTTATTGACTGTTGTATTTAGGCTCATTATTTATCTTATTACTCTTTAAGATGGTATTTGGGACCCAGGACGAAGAATACAATGCGGAGGACGCATCCACTTTGCTGGAGAACGTTGGACAGGACCGCATACGTCGTGCTTCGGACGAGCTTTCCGCCAAAGGTGTGATTTCTGAACTAAATAGCTCGCATCGAAAGCGACCTGGCAGACAGATGAAGATCTCCGAGCAGTAAGTGGTCGAACACATACATGCCTTGGTTCACTTACCGAAACCTTCATTGTAGGAATGAGGATGCCCTCGGTGGCATTATTCCGATTGATACCTTTGCTGATGCTTGCATGACGGAAGATTCTGTCGAAGAGGGAGGCAATGACTGGAAAGAATGGAATCTCCTCGCTTCGAACGGAGACATGGCCGCTTTCATTGACTTAGTCTCTGAAGGACGGGTAAGGATCTGTTCAATGCCCGTTTTCTGATATTAAAATTTGATCATTAGCTTGATTTGAAAATCGATCTCTCGGAGCCTGCATCATACAGAGATGAATTGGATTGGAATAGTAAGAAAGTCGGTAAGTATTATCAGTTTATTCCAAAAATTATCTTCTCTTATTCGATTTTGGTAGACGACGATCAAATCGAAGGCGAGATCTCTTTTCGATATCGTAATTTCCCGCAAGTCAGGCAAAGTAGCCCCAGCGCAAGTAATAAAGATGCAGAGGGTTCTGCCATGGAAGTGGATAAACAACCTCTTGAGGAAACTGACAATGAAGGTCATGAGGAGCAAGCTCTCTGCCGCAAATTCAGCGACGCCATTGTTACTTGTCCCGCTTGCGTTGGTTCCGATCGTTCCTGTATCCTGAAGAATCTAGAGCCAGAAAAACGTGTATTGTTTGTGGAAGTGACGGAGCAACTGGATCAGGCTGGGTCTGAGGGACTTTCTTACGACTCCGCGATGGTACGGTTTTGCAGTTTCTAAAGCAGTTCTGCCATTAATATTTTTAACAGATTTCGAAGACACCCGTCAACTCTTTCCTGGCTTCCATCAATTCCAAGTTCCAATCTACTTCATATTGGCTTGATTATGATCGTCCGGTTCTTGTTAGCAGTCTTCATGTTGAACCTTGGTTAGTTCTTATCCCTGGTCCCAAGAAGCGCTACGTTTTCCCCCGGAGATGGCTCAATATCAAAGGAGAGCGTATGGAAAGTATATGGAATGCGGGTTTGCGGGCTGTGATAGGCTTATTGCTTACTCGACCTGGCATTAACCAGGTATGACCTTCCAGGTTAGCGAGAGAGATAAACTTACCAATATTACTTGACAGGCCAACCTTCGTTCGAAGCTCGAAAATCTATATGACCGCCAGGAGACGATCGATTTGCTAAACTACCTTCATCTTGAAGAAGTGGCTGTGAAATCAACGTATATTGAAGACAAACACCTGCTGGAGAAAGATATACGTTCTCTCGGGGGTAGTGAAGAACAGCGTGTGCATTGGTCTCTCAGTCCAGATGCGTGGTATCGTGTCGCGCAGCCTTCAAGCATCACTTAGATTGGTTAATTCGATTCGTTGGATTCTTTATAGGTAAATTATACGATAGAAGAAGATGGATATCATTTGTTAGTTTGTCATTGTTTCTTTTCTCGCATTGTCAAGACATTTATTTGTATAGCGATACCTGGGATCGGAAAAATAATCGAACGTATATTAGTGAAAGTAATACTTGGTAAGGAATTTTAATATAAAATAGGTCTGTCTATATTGCAACTATATCTGTACCAAATACCTTCGGTGAGAGAGGGAGATCACATACGTTTGGTGCATTGGTTGGCCAGAATAAAAATAAGGTCCAGTGAAAAACATAGCTGGCGAAAGGTGAAGTGAAAGAATTAATTACAACCTCTTCTCCTCCAATTGAAGCACAGACTAAAGTTCTAGAAAAGATGCAACATAGAGCGACTAAGTAGTAGTAAAAAGCGAATTCAAATTTCAACGCGACCCACCCGTAGGCGTCCATATTCGACGGATTGAACCAAAGCTGATTGCACCGAGAACGACCCGCCCGAAAGGCAGTAACTGTCGCCCAAGAGGCAATGAAAGGCCGTACTGATCGGGATCCTTACAATAATGCAATACAATTGTAAGTGTGCATAGACACACACTACAGAAGTGCTCGTATGATATATATACCAAGGTCGAATATGACCTCTGCATGTACATGCAGCTAGGAATCCATCTAATAAGTGGTAATGTCTACAATGGCATGCAATACAATTGCAAAATGTCCAATACGACATGCATGCAATGCGATAAATCCGCAAAAGCGATATGAATTTTTTATTGCTAATTGTTTTTGGATATTTTTGAACAGTCTTGAGGTTTCTTAAGTATTCCACTATCGACTCCATATGTATAACAGAATAGAACAGCAGTAGGGTTGAGTTCCAAGTTGAAGTAGAAGTGGAAGTGTAGGTTCTTTTAGACGAGAGCGATACTTAGGCCCTCCTTTACTGGATCTAGAGTTGTAAACAAATATTTTCATTTCAAAGTCAACTCAAGCCACACCTAAACTACACTATGTGCATATGCGGTACTGTAACGAACAAACAAAAAAAAAAGAAGAGTCATACTGTAATAGAGCACTGTAGAGCGACAGAAATGGATCGTAGAATACATAACATGAATTGGGACGGGACGGGACTGATGGACGGAGGGGGAGAAGGGAGAATACAGTCAAATATAAGAAAAAAAAAAGTATCCAGAAAGACTAAGACTCATAGAAAACATCAGCGAGAACCAGTAGATAGCAGGGTCGTCTGCCTTGAGCTCTGCGTCGACGAGCTCATTGAAGTGCTAGTTGGCGAGATCGCTCGAGCAGCAGTCGCTTCCAGCAGAGCCTCTCTTGCCTTCTCTTCTTGCCGCTGCCAGACAAGCTCGGCCCATAGCGGGTTCGGCGGGATGTGGCCGACCAAGGCACCAAGAACTTCTAGCCTGCAATGCAATATGAAATTAGCCTAGACGTTATATATAAGTATAAGAGGAGAGCTTACCATCTACTCTTCTCCTCATCCGTATCAGCAAAGAACTGAATCTCATCGTCGCCCCGGAATATAAGCCGGAACGACCTCTCGACGCGATACCCACCATCGTACGAGTCCCTCTGTCTAGAGGGCATACCTGGCAACGCTGCTGCAGGATCGTCATCTTCAACAGCGGTAGCTTTTTTCAGGTCTATCGTGGCTGTCACTTTCTTCGTCACGTCATTGAAGGCAATGAGGCTAGAACCAACGACCCGTAGCAGTCGCCTTCGCCATGTCTGCGAAGAAATCCATTAGCATCACAAATAAAGTTAAATGGTAGGCAAAAACAACTCACTCTACAATCACCCCCAGACTGCGTCAAAACACCCTCATGATACGTCACCTTATGCCACGCCAGATGTCTCAACCCTCTATGACACTCCTCCAAACTCTGCGGCAGCTGCTCAGGCGGAATACCAGGCAACGGCGGCAACCTAAACATCTGCAGCACCACCTCGCCCATCGTCCACGGACTCATAGGCGCATTCGGCCCCGCATGCTCCAGCCTCTGCCCAATCAACGGGAAGCTCGTCTCAAACAGCTTCGCATCGCACCGCTTTGAGACCTCCTTGAACGACACAAAGGCACGGCCCAGTGTCCCATCTGGACGGAGATACCGTGCGAGGTTTTCGTGGATGGGCGGGGGCGCGCTCGACACGGGCGCGGGCGGTGTAGAAGTCTTTACGGTCGAGACGTTTACGGCGATGGCAGTCTTCGACTTCTTCGGGCTGCTGTGGAAGAAACTGCGCATGCCGCGATGGCTAGGAGGGGCGGGTGCTGGGGCGACAGGTATGATGGGTACTGGGGCCGGGAGACGCGGAGGTGCGATGTTGGAGGTGACTTGGGCGATTATATGCGGGTCTCGGCGGACTTTGAGGGTTAAGGTGAATTCAAGCTTGCTGTGTTCGATCCTAAAAGGCACGATTTAGCATCTAGAATAATCAAGTCAAAGCGCGAACACACTCACAGCTCGAATTCCTGCTCGATCTTCGCATCCATTGCTAGCTTGCATTCAGGCGTCACAACGGAATGAATCCCATTATTCAAGGTACACGTAAAAACCGTCGGCTCCTTTGGAAGCGGCACATTCAAGCCTCGGAATCCAACAACTACAATGAAAGCACAAATAAATCAGTAATGCATCATATATGCTGCCACAATAAAGATAATACCTTTCACAAACACCTTCCCATGCGCCTTCGCACCTTTCTGCTGTCTATACTCCTTAATCTGGCGCGAATACTCATTCTACAGCGCACATGCGTTAATACGTACACGAAGAAAGTGGAGCAGCGAACGTGACTTACCATATCGGACGGCCGTCTAACAGTCCGCCATGCCTTCCCGCTATCCACATCTCCAGCGCGTCCCATATGGGAAACCTTATCGTCTGAAGACGCATATATCAGTTGCCGTTCGCGGAGCTTGTACATGCGCTAAGAATTAAAAATAAGAATACTTAATTAGTATCATCCGAATATCATAATGAATGGAAAAGAGAAACTAACCTCCTTCTCCTTCACCGTCGGTTTTCTCCTAAACTTCAGCTCCTGATCGATCATCTGACTTAACGGTCGTTCTTCCTCCTCTTGCTCAATGGGAATGTCTAAATACATATCTCGGCCGCGTACTCTTCGTTGAGAAGCAGGAGTCTAAAATCAAACAAGCATCAGTAACAGTTAAACGAAAAACAAGGCTATGAAGGCACTCACAGCACTTCCCATATCCTCCGCATCACCCGTCGAAAGACTCCTCCTCTTACTAGGTCTCCCTTCCGGATACGTAACGATCGTCCTCCCCGCCCTCGCCCTCTCCATATCAAGCTCATCTTCCGCCTCCCTAATCTCCCTCCGCTTCGCCTTGATCATCTCCTCCCTAATTTGCCTCGCACTCGGCGCGAGATCATCCTTCGGCGGCACAGGCGGTGGTATCGAGGACGCATTAGACACGATAGACGCAGTCCGGACTAGGAACGTGTTGTCTCGGACTGGTTGTGGGAGTTGAGAGCGGAAGTTATAAGAGGTGGAAGGCGCGGGAGTTGTCGTACTGCCCATGTTAGGTTCGGAGAGGGAGGCAGCGAGTTGGGAGAGTGGGGCGTCCCATGAGTCGGGGAGGATAGTGTTGCCGGTGTCGTTGTCGCCAAAGGAAAGAGGAGGGAGACTTAGTGTTTTCGCGAGGGTATGAGGGGCTGGGTGGGTATAATGCTCGACGTGGGGATGGGAGGGGGTGTGAGGCTCTTTCCGGGGCGACGCAGGCGGTGTAGAAGTGTCGATAGGAGGTTGAAAAGACGAAGAAGCGCCATCTGCATGCCCGCTATGTTCAGAGAAAGCGAACGAAGGCTCTGCGTCGGGTTCTTCTGTCTCCTGCTCAGAGGGTGCATGTTCAGTAAGCGACTGATCCTTGCTGTCCTCATCATGCTGCGAAGGCTGCTCGATACTATTATCAAACACGTCGCTGTCCTCCGCGAACGACCGTTCTTGTCCTCCAGGTGGGGTGATCGGCTCCTCGGTATCTTCGCCATCCGAGCTTGTTCCTTCCACTCCTCGCTGAGAATGTCTCCCCCCGTCAAAGCTCTCCTCCCGTTGTTGCATATGCCTCCCACCGTCGAAGCTTTCCTCTCGTTGATGTACGTGCCGTCCCCCGTCAAAGCTTTCCTCCCGTTGACGAGCATGCCTTCCTCCGTCAAAGCTTTCCTCTTTACGATAGGAATGCCTTTCTCCATCGAAGCCGGCACTGATATCCATACTCTCACGTCCTGATCGAATGCTCATATCAGCTTCGATGACCGATTCCGTCTGCATACTGATCATGCTAGTATCCCTCTGCGCAATGGACATGCTAGTGTCCCTGTGCATACTGGACATACTAGTATCCCTGTGCATACTGGACATACTAGTATCCCTGTGCATGCTCGACATACTAGTATCCCTGTGCATGCTCGACGTGCTAGCATCCCTCGGCATGCTCGCTATGCTGGTATCCCCCAAATCCGACTGCACGCCCAGCATGAGTTGGTCCAAGGCATTATTGAGATCGTCCATCCCAATATTTTCACCGGGATTGGAACTGGTATCTGTAAAGTCGAGGGAGGCATTATGTTCGAGACGAAGGTTGAGCCGGGGTGAAACCTGAGGCTCCTCGAAAGATAAGGCGGAGCGGTCAATGTCTAGAGAAAGACGTTGGTCTAGAGGGTTGTCGAACGAGGCTTCGTGGGCTTGAAGGTCTTGTTCCTCGTATTCATCTTCCTCGGGGTCTATACCATGCGTAGGAGGGGTATTGTCATATTCTTCGTCCTCATAGCCAACTACCCGCTGGGCATCTTGGAACAAAGGCGTATGCTCATCATAGTATTCCAGTTGCGGTTGATCACTATTGAATGAATTAAAAGAGGAGTCTTGTGAACGATGGTAGACTCCGTCTTTCGTAGGAGGTTCGGGAGGGCCATATAATTCATCATCATCTATAGCAAGGGCTTCTTCGTCCATTTCCGTTTCATCGCGGTCAAATTCGAGAACATCGCAGCGTTCATCAAATGTGACGGTCTTGCGGCGCTGTCTGGTTGGGGAAGTCTCTTGCGACCTAGGGCCCCGGAGGCGTTTCGGTGAAGCAAGGGAGGATTTCGGTGAAGGTGATTTGGTGTGTGCAGCCAAATCTACTACTCGTGGATTTCGAGGGGTGACAGGAACTGGTGATCCCACGGAATCCAGAGGTGTCGAAGGGCAAGGCGCATCTTTTGGCGCGGCAGCAGGGGCAGGCGCTGGTTCTGGACTTGGGTCCCTTACCCGAGGACGGACGGGGAGGGGTTCTGGGGTGGAGAGAGGACGAGGGCTGTCATAGTGCTGGGATTGGGGTTGAGGGAGGGCAGAGTTGGGAATCTGGGTGCTGGAGCGCTTCTGATCACCTAGGAAAGGAGATTTGCTGACGACCTGCTCTTTGGCGAGTACGTTGAGACCGCGAGATTGACGACGCTTGGAAGACTCTGTGTCGAGTTTTCTGTTCTCCTCGTCGGGTGCGGAGGTTGGCAACGGCGGGCGTGTCGGTGTGGGGATGCGACTAGGTCGTGCTAGTCGTTTGAAAGGGGAGTTGGAAACCAGAGCATTGTTTTTGACATGGTTATACGACGAAGACTGTCTACGAGCGAGCTGGGCGGGCAGTTTATGGTAACTCGGGTTGGGAATCGCAGTAGATGTGAGTGGGGAATCCTGTTTGTTGACACGGAGAGGTACTGTGGTTGTGCTGCGAGAGCGAGTGGTAGTGTGTTGTGCGGCTGTATTGCGCGGAGAGTCGCGCAGGGGCGACGTTGGGGGCGACTTTGGGGCGTTCATGGGGAGCGGGACAGAACAAGAGACAGGCGAAACACAAACCGACGCGAATTGTTCAGCGATCACGTGCGCAGCAACGCGCCTTCACGTGATACTGTGACATTTGTGTCACATCCAGCGTGACAACGGTCTGGACCTGAGGGATCTGACTTGGCTTTCTCTGTCGTGCGCCCCGAAATGTTTGCACCCTGCTTTTGCACGGCTTTCTCTAATATTATGGTCTCCCGCTCGGTTTCTGTCTACGAACACCGCATGTCCTGACACCTCCATGTCCCAAAGCCCGGTCCCACTCAAGCCCGCTGCTATATACCTCTCGCTTTCTACCTCCCAGTCCATCGACGACCCCTTTCTCTGGGCCCTCTATGTCTCCTGCACCTCATCAGGCAGCGAGGGAACCCTTTTTCACGCTGTCGCAGTTAGTACTGTCAGTGTTCCCCGCTATACCCTCTTCAAATACGGTGCTGCCCACTTTAGCCACCGCTTTGTATTCGAAAGCAAGCAGATTGATGTATATCAGGATCCCCACCTATTCCTCCTCCTCGAGCTAGGCATTCTGGGTGACCGGTACACAGTGGGAGACCTGCATGCAATCCTCGAAAAGGTCGTCATCCCTCCTCCGGAGGACAAGCACTCTCATCTATTCAATGGCCGCGTATGGGTCATCAAGGCTATCATGCGATTGGCTGCGTATGGGATTCTGCAATTCTGGAGTCTCCAACAAATGGAGGACGAGTTCCATAGAATTGCGGCACGGGCTTGGAACGGGCGTACCGAGGAACAGGGGTGGACGGTAGCCAAGATTTTCGACTATTGAGTCCCCTCGTTAACTTTCCAGGATATTCTGTTCACGGCATATATAAAGCACTGAGAAGGCGGAAACTACTCGGGTCGAATACGACTTGTATGATTCATGTCTTTACCCGATGTTTCCTTGACTTTCTGTAGAATTTAGGTGTTGCTAATTATGTACGATCAAGAATGTATTTATTCTATCCCTGTCTAATATTATATCTGCGCGCTTGGTAGACGCGTTCCGTGACAAGCGTGACTGTGTAGTCACCGTTCGTGTCGTCAGTCGCAGCGATGCCTCTGGAGCCCGTCAAAGGCGCGACAGTCGAGATACCCTCCGCCGGTCGGGGTATAGTTCGCTTTGCAGGCTCCACCCAATTCTCAGCTGGAAAATGGATAGGCATCGAGCTCGCAGAACAGAGGGGCAAAAACGACGGAAGTGTCCAAGGTGTAACCTACTTCAACTGTCGCATGGGCTATGGTGTCTTTGTCCGTCCAAGTCAAGTCAAAGTCCTAGAAGCACCTAAGAACACAGAACCCAATTTGAATGCAAGCACATCGACACGTCCACCGCCGTCGTCAGCGCGACTAGGCCACCAACGCCAAAGCAGCATTAATCTAAACGTCCCAAGAGCACCTTCAGTCCGTTCAGTCCAGTCCGGTCAATCAGTCTCATCTCGCGCAGCAAGTCCCGCAAAACCTACCGTCCCTTCCACCTCAGCACGTGTCGCATCCTCCCGCCTCACCGCTGCGTCACCAACAAAGCGTCTCTCTCAAGTCGGCCCTCGCAAGAGTGTCCTTGCAAGCCCCGACGGCAGTGCTCGATCTTCACCGACAATTGCAGCAGTTACAAGTCCGTTTGCGAAGCCTGCGACACCCCAGCAACCACAACCGCAACCACCGCAACCACCGCAACCACCACCCCCGCGTATTGCGTCCCCTCCTCCGCCTCCACCACCGCCCCAACCTGTTGAACCTATACCTATACCCGTAGAAGAAGATGAACCAGAACCAGATGAAGAACAGCCGTCTCAAGAAGTGACGGAATCGCAATTGGAGTCAACGTTACGAGCAGCGTCACCGGTGCGTCCCAATCGTTTCTTTAATGGTACTCTCCTAATAATTAAATGATCTCCCAGCGAAATACCCGCGAAGAACAAGAGCTCCGAGCCCGTCTACGCGTCATGGAAGCCAAACGTGATGACGACGTGCGTCGAATCCGCGAACTCGAGTCCCGCCTGGCCGAAGCAGAGAATTTTGTCTCTATCCGTCCTAAACTCCAAGGTAAGCACAGAAGCGCGCTAACAATTAAATCCTAAACATTATACTTAAATTAATAAATTCCAGCGAAACTAACCTCCCTCCAATCCGACCTAATCTCCACCCGCCGCTCCCTCGCCGACGCAGAATCGCTCTCCTCCATGTCCGAAATGCGGCTACTCGAAGCAAACGAACAGCTTGAAATGGCGTTATTGGATAAAGAAGTTGCTGAAGAACGTGCAGAGGCTGCGGAGTCGGAATTAGAGACGTTGAAAGAGCAGTTAGCGATTGTGGAGGTGGAGTTGGGGGTGCTGAAGGAGGGAGGGGATGATGATGATGATGGCGAGGGAGGAGGGGACGGTGGTGGAGGTGGAGCAGGAGGGGCAGGAGGGGCGAAGGAGAAGTTGGCGTTTATACAGTTGGAGAAGCAGAATGAGAGGTTGAAGGAGGCGTTGATTAGGTGAGTTCTTAGGTCATTCGAAAGTTCTGCAGGTATTGATATTTTTGGGTAGGTTGAGGGATATCTCGGCTGAGACGGATGCGGAGAACAGGAGGAAGCTTAGTGAGCTGGAGAAGGATTTGGCTACTATTGATGAGCTTCAAGGTGTGTTAATTCTTTAATATTTAAATGTAGCTGGATGATTAATTTTGGTTAGCGGATTACGAAAGTAACCTCAAGAAACTCTTCACGGCTGAAAGTCAAGTCGAGGACCTTAAGCAACAACTTGATGATGCGCTTGGTGCTGAAGAGATGCTCGTTCAGTTAACAGAACGGAATCTTGAGCTTGGCGAGGTGAGCAATTTCTTTCTGCATGGTCTTTCTATACTAATAAATTTGTATAGAAAATCGAGGAAATGCGTCTGGCAATCGAGGAACTCGAGATGCTCAAAGAAATCGCCGATGAGCTGGAAGAACAGCATATGGAGACTGAGAAGGCTTTGCAAGAGGACCTTGGTGCGTATTCAATTCAACTTCTTCATAACGGATAATATTAATAATGCACATGATTACAGACGCGAAAGAAGTAGAAGTCCACGAGCAAAACAACAAGATCAAGGAACTTCAAAACTCGCTGGAAGACTACGAAGGTACTATCGCCCAATTCCGTGATCTCGTCCTCCAACTGCAGTCGTAAGTTCTCAACCCTTGCTTAAAACTCCTTAATCTAAAATAAATAAAAACAGCGATCTCGACACCCTCCGCACCGAATCCCAATCCGCCCAAACCGAATCCCTCACCCAAGCCTCAAAAGCCTCCCAAATAATGTCCATGAACCTCAAGCTCCAATCCAACATCTCCAAATCGCAAGCCAAGACCATCGACCTCGAGCTCCGCAAGCTCGAGGCCCGCGAAGCCCGGGAGTTCCTCAGCATCGTGCAGCCGTATTTGCCACAGGTATATGTGGAGACGGATAGCGACGCGACGAGTTGTTATTTGTTTTTCCAGAGGCTGGGGGCGAAGACGGATTTGATTAATGTTGTGGTTGGGCAGACTTATGGGTTGCCGGATTCGTTGAATGGGCCGGTGTCGGATAGTTTGGTGGGAGTTTGTGAGGTGCGTTTATTTTATTGCGGGGGAAGATTTTATTTTTGAGGCTAATGGTTAATTTTCTTGCAGATGAGAGGACGAATTTCGCACCTTTCGACGTTGGCAAAACGGTTTGCAGCTGTTATGAGGCGATGCGACGTCGAGACGTTCTTGAATGCTGGACGAATCTATGCTGAGATCGCGCCGATGGAGAAACGGATTGATATACATATTGATTTGTTGAAGCGTGAGGAGTTTAGGACGTTGGAGTGTGTGAGCGATGTTACCAAGTTAGTGTTTATATCCCCATTCCTTTTCTTTCTTTTTGTTTTCTTTTTGGAGCTAATGGTCTGGGTTCAGGATCCTCGCGCAATTCGAACATCTCGCGGAAACGTACTTCTCCGGCGTAGACTACGACCTCGGTGAACGTGAATTAGACCATGCGTCACAAGTGGATAGCGATTTGGATATGTTCGCTGCTGCTATTGGGCTTACCAAGACGGCTATTCAGACTATCCAGAAGGATGATGGTACGATAGATTGTTTCTTATTTCAATTATTGAGTGGATACTAATGCGTTATGATATCATATAGAAGTCGTCGTAGAATGGGGTGATTCCGATACAGAGGTTATTGAACCTTTACAACGGCTCCTTGATCAATGTCGGGGAGCCAAACAACTTTCCAAGTTCGTGATGTTCCTGTTTTTTTTTTTTCTTCAAGTATGGTCTATTTACGTTTCTTTTTTAATTAGGAAAGTCGTTAAGCGCATTGAAGATCTGCTCAATGAATCCTCAGCCCTGAAGCCTAATTTGGTGCCACAACTGAACTCCCTAACAATTATTATCTCCAAGGGCGTCGATTTTGCAATCCAGGTATGATTTTCCTCATCAAGTAATGTATTTGATTTTAGCCTGATAATCTTCCAAGTTGGCACAATCAGTAAATGGCTACCTGGCGGATGTCCGTGCCGCAAAGCACCCCTACCAGCTGGGTGGGGTGATGACCCTCGTCCGGGAAATCGCTACAGCAACTATGAGCCGCAAAGATGTGTCCCTGCCATCTTTCAATGATGTTTCGGATTGCCTTTTGCAGCTTGTACAGGACATAAGCGCGTTGTTGCCCGTGGCTATGGAGTCGGAGAGCACGACCAAGAGTGAGTGGTGACTTCCATTGGCATGGTGATTTGTATGTCTGATTTGATGTTTTAGTTACTGGTATTCCGCCATGGGTACATCGCGTGGAGGAAGTCAAAGCTGTTCTTGCTGTGAATGTGGAAGCTGAGCGTAAAGTGGCGCAGCTGAATGAAGAAATGCAAGATTTGGTCCGCGGGCTCAAAACTAGGGTGTGTTATTTGTCCTGTTTGTATTTCCACAATGGTGTGATTGACAGGATGTGGTGTGCAGGATCAAACGCTTCAGGAGTCGGCTGTAAGGATTGAGCTTATGGAACGCCGGATGGAGGCCGTTAAGAAACAGGCGGACACCATTACGGATTTGGAAGCTGAGCTGTCTAAAGCGCGCAAGCAAGAGCGATCGTATGAGGAAGCCATCGAGCAACTGCAGGCAGATTTGGATATATTAGAACAAGATAATGCTCGGCTCAAGGTTGCCGCTCCCGGGCCAGAACGCCAGAGTAAGTTATTCATACCTAAAGAGGAAATGTGGAATCACTGAGATTTTCCAATAGCTTCTGTGGCACCGCAAGGGGACGCAGAACCCGTCGCAGTTGAGGGAACGTTGGAAACATCACATCTGCTCGAACAGGTAAGTCGGTATTCATTATGGCACTTTTGCACAAGCTTCACACAAACATAGATCGAAGCCTTGCGTGGGGCTGTGCGCTTCCTACGGAACGAGAACTCGTACTTGAAAGGATACGATCTGCTGAAAGAACTGCAGTCTTTGCCGCCATTACCCAGTATGACACGACCTCCCACCCCACCGCTGGATCGCTCAGATACTCCATCAACTGATGCTGATTCCGAATCTGATGCTGAAGAAGAAGGAAGGCCGCGTTCCCTGCGCACGTTGGCCACGGAGACAAAACTACTGTACCGTGATGTTATCCAGTTTTCGTCGACCAGGAAAGTGATAGACCTGTCTGCGTTGAACAAACAGCGCATGGAGAAGAATAGCCATGCCTGGATGCCGAAGAAACAGACGCCGGCACACCAGGTGTGGGAGCGCAAGCAGGAGGGTGAACGGCTGGGACGACGAGTGAAGGGGCTTCTGGAACGAGCGCAGGGGATTGGTGTTGTGCGGGTATTGTAAGTACAATGGGCCAGGGGCAGTGTTTCGTTTTGCGTTTCGTTTTTATACGCGGAGGATTGTTATTGTATTTTGAGTTTGAGCATAATGGGAGATCTGCTTTATCTGATTGATGGTGGACAAGAGAGCCGCGATAATAGGCCGGCTAACGAGTAAGCGCCGACAGCTGATCAGCCGCGTCCAAGGGACACTGTGTACTCCGCTGCCAATCAAGTAAACAATGGGAATTCGAAGTGAGTGTGCCCCTCACCTCGGTCTCCTCCTGCCACTCCTCCTCTAGACACATCTTTCTTTTTACCTCATACCAGTTCGCCGCCATGATGTCCAGGATGGCAGAGAAAATCCAGAAGATCCACACCTTCGGGCATAATCGCGGATCGCAATCTCAGCAGTCTCAGTCAAATCCGTCTTCTCCATCGCTCGCCAATTCGGTTACAACTGCTCGCACATCTGTTAGTGAGGAGCTCACCATGTCGCCGAAGTCCGCCAGCCTTCCGCCAATACCTACAGCGCAGAATCAAGGACCAGATGTGCTTCAAACTGCTGGAGCATCATACAAGCTCATCGACTTTATGATCCAACGGACGCTGGGTACGGGGAGTTTTGGTCGGGTACATCTAGGTGAGTGAAATCTATTGTGCTTCTTTACAATGCATCTGACTCGTATTCTCAGTACGGCACAAACAGACACAGCGGTATTATGCGATGAAAGTCCTTTCGAAAGAAAAGGTTGTTCGCACGAAACAGATCGAACATACACAGAATGAACGTAGACTGTTGAGCGACGTTCATAATCCATTCATTGTCAACGTCTGGGGAGCCTTCCAAGATTCTCAGAATCTGTACATGGTGTTAGACTTCGTCGCTGGAGGTGAGCTGTTCGCCTTATTACGGAGAGCAAAGGTATGTCCATATTAGCTTTTCATGTGTCTTTTATGCTTAAGCCTATTTCGGCCATAGCGCTTCCCAGACCCGGTCGCGAAGTTCTATGCTGCTGAGGTAGCGCTGGCGCTGCATTATCTGCATTCGAAAGACATTATCTACCGCGACCTAAAACCAGAGAATGTTCTGTTGGGTGCCGATGGACACGTCAAGTTGACAGACTTTGGATTCGCGAAAATAGTCAAGGACGTGACGTGGACGTTGTGTGGAACTCCCGATTACTTAGCACCTGAGGTGAGGGATCACGGAATGATTTCCTTAATGCCATCACTCATCCCTTAACCAGGTTGTTGCGCAAAATTGTTACAACAAATCTGTAGATTGGTACGCGCTGGGTATTCTCATATTCGAAATGCTTGCTGGATACCCGCCATTCCATGCTGAAGACCCCAATCCTATCGAACTATACCGACGCATTCAGCTCGGTATTGTCAATTATCCCAGCGGGTTTAGCCCGAAGGCGATCGATATCATCAAATGCTTCCTTCATCAGGATCTTTCCGAACGATACGGTAATTTGAACCATGGCACCGAAGATATCTTCGCACATCCATGGTTCGAGGAAGTTGTTTGGGACACATTATACCGTAAAGAGGTCCCTGCGCCTTTCATGCCTTCAATAAATGGCGAGGGCGATTCCAGCGCGTAAGTGTCAATATGACACCCTCCCTTCTCTTGCTGTACTTATCTCCCCCTTGTTATAGTTTTGACTGGTACCAAGAAACCGATGTACGCCAGTACGGCGTACATGGTTCTGATCCACATGGATATTTATTCCCTGATTTTGACTATACTTTCTGAAAAGAAAAACGCATCCCTCATCATTTATTGTACATCATCTACAATTCCCAGCATCAGGACGGTTTGTACTAGTTTTCGCTGTGACATGTAACTTATATCTCGGTTGTTGATATCAAAATATGGGAATATACCCGCGCTCACTCACCATGAACTTTCGATATTGAGGGAACGTTCAGAACGGGGAGCTGCGAATATTCTCATGCTGTCCTTTGTCACTATTAATACATTAACAAGCTAGGCAGGCAGTGTTGGATCTCAGGTACTTGGAATCTAACTATAGTCTTTACAGAACTCTTGCCGCCTCTTGCCGCGGACACTTCGTCGAAAAAACATTAACCTTCGACTCGACACGTGTTTAAGACGTGTGTATCCAAGTATGCGTCCCAAATGAATGAAGGCATCCCTTTATGTCTCAATAGGCAAAGGAGCAGCTGACCTGCAGAGTCTTCGAATTGGAATGCCCAATTCAAAATAGCTAACGGTAATGGCGACACAGCTTATATAACAAAATTACGTATAGGATTGTTGATTAGACAAAGAATGATACTAGGAATGCTATAAAAGCCTATAATGAAATGTTATGTTGACTTACTACACTCACATTCATCGCTTGAGCGGGTGAATTGGAGGGACCTTAATTCACGCTGAATGCATCCTACTCACTCAGACTCAGCCCCGCAATATCAAGACACCCATGGATAATTGCATTCTCCTATCTTTTAATTTTACAAATGGAAGTGATCCGTTCGGGTATTTCGAGGCTAGCAAGCGTAGTCTCCGGATGCTATTCCCACCTATCCCCGCCCGATATAGGACTCAATCGAATTACCATATAAGGCGAGATGTGAGACTAGGATTATTTATCTCATCTCTTCGGAGGCGTGGATTCAAATCCCACTCTCGTCATCGTTTTGCTTTTACTTTGCCTTTTACTTTCGTTGCCGCCAAGACAGGCGTGGTCTTGACTCTGTAATGTAATTGTAAATTGATCCAGTAAACCTTAGTACACCCGCTCCATAATTAATTAATCAAGGGAATATCCAGTCGGACCAGGCCGCGGCTCGTCAGGCACCTCGAGTCCTACCCACCCAATGCAGGGCGGTGATACAATTGACGACACCAACAGAAACAAAAAATACTCGATAGGATATACACTGAGTCACTGACTCTAAATTATACACATCCCTGCATGCATGCATCTATCACGTTCTGATGCCGATTCCATCGATTGGAAGTCAGTGGCGTTCGGGCGAAGGGTTGATCCGGTCCACCTTTCTCGAAGAAGGCAGGCCTGAAGAAAGACGAAAAAAAATGGGGTTTCTTGTAAACTTCTTATTTTCTCTCTTTCGCTGCAAAAGATATTGACGAGAGTGGGATTTGAACCCACGCCTCCGAAGAGATGAGATAAACAACCTTAGTCTCACGCCTTAGACCAACTCGGCCATCTCGCCTTATATGGTAATATTAAGCATACCTCTTTCAGCCACCACCTCCAGAGTACAATATAATATGTACACTCACGCCTAACCAGGGTGCTAAAAGTATTTCACTGCTAAGTATATTTTGAGGGAACTCGTCTGTACATTGGGTAGCTAGTTAACAAAAAAAAAACCGAAAAATAAGGAAAGTAGGGACAAAATATACGAGATGGACAACATAAAGTGTGGTGTGGGTCTAGATATGGTAGATGCCACGTGTATATACGTACGCACGCACGAAAAAAAAAAGATTCACAATTGAATATCCGTAAGAATAACAAGCAAGCAGGGTGGGTGGTAATAAGGGAGGAGAATAATGAATGACGCAGATAACAGAGAGAGATGAGAGAGAATACAAACAATTATGGTGCTGCTGGGAGACCGATAGGTTCTGTTCCGGGAATACCGCCAAGCGGGACTGTCCGGAAAGCTGCTGAATTCCAATCGGCAGTGTTTGCGAAGACATCATTGCCCCACCAGTTCAGCGAGATTCCGCCTTTGGGGAACTAGAAAGAAAATGGACAATAAATATATGCTCCAGTGAACTGAACGCTGCAAAGCTTTTTACAACATACCTGTAGAGTGAAGAAAATAACCAGAAGTGCTATCGTTGTGCCACTATCCATCGCCGCGCTAGCAACCTATTCACAATTATTATCAGCAATCATTCCCGAAAATAGTATATGCATCTACTCACATAGTTGAATTTAGACCACCACGCAAAGTTGCGCCTACGGACTTGATACTGGAAAATCCACGCAACAAAGAACCAAGACGAATAGTTAATACCAGTCGCCGGAGGAATATACTGACACCCATTCAACATAATCGGGATGTTGATATACTTTAAGCGCGTTTTGGGATATCGGCGTTGCCACAAGTAGAAAGGAATGGGGAGGAGGGCACCAGCGATAAGAGCATAAAGCTGAGGATGATAAGGTGACTTGTCCCCGAATTGACGCGCCGGGCCAATCAGACCCCAAATGGCGGAGGCGGTATAGAACACGTCGTTATGCGGGCAGATGAATCTGCTCTTCTGGTTTTGTTCACAAATACCCTCGATGTTGGCGAACATCCATTCCTTTACACCGACTTGGACGAATGCGCAAATGATAGTTGTGATTGATTGAACTGCAGGGTATAGATTAATACCATTCAACGCGGGATAGTAGTATCAGCTTACCGAGGAAGGTTGCACGTGGAGGAACCTTGATGTAGTGTCCAAGTTTCATGTCACCAGTGAAAGTACCCGCAACGATGAGGGTTTGAAGTGAGACAGCTTTAAAGACCATGTTCGCAAGAGGATTTCCAGGAAGCAATACACCAGGGATGATTTGGGCCGGCAAGTTCAACGTAATCTAGTGTACATTCAGCGAGTTGTCGCTCGTCATAAACTAGACAGAAGACTTACGGAATCTCCAGTCATAGCATATAGATATCCAGATGGAATACAATATATGACGGGTAACAATACGGCGAGCCCTAAGGCCCATATCGGGATGGAGGTATGCCAAACCTACAACGATTTAGTAAGCAAACAGAAAAAGAGAATAATCGCCGAAGGATAAGCGTACCTCTACCGCAACAATAGCAAGGGAAAAGAAAACGGCAAAGATAGCCAAATACCACCAATCCGGCACCTCCTTATACGCCTGCATCAACTTCATATGGATATCTGGCGGCTCAATTTGCTTCCTCTGAAGGCCTTTCCACACGCTATGACCATGATACAGAATAGTATGCACCATAGAACAGCTGAACAACGTCAAGGCGAGGACATATGTCACAGCGTACGTAGCAGGCAGGAAGAGTGGCGAATACTCGTCAAAGGCTGTCTGGTTGAACCGGTTGTCAGAAGTGAGGATCCGGGAAACATTGTATTGCTCTCCCATGCGGTCGTAGGGGAAGCTGGCGGCCATGGGGAAGTAGCTGAGGTTCCAGGAATTGCTGTAGTAAAGAGCAGGGGTGACGATCCAGAAGAAGATGGTGAAGCCTTTCGGGACGTTTAGTATTGAGAGAAGATTGGGAATGTTGCACTACATACCAATGAAGACGTGAACTTCTGCCCACCACGGGGTCATGAGAGGGCTACCGATCCACGTGATTTGTGTCTTTGAAGCAATGTCTAAATAACGCCATAACGCAGACAGACACAGATCGAATACTCACCCAATCGAAAGTGATGGTGCTCAAGCCCATGCCTGAATTGAAACCGAATAGTTGGTTCACAAGCACATTATCTATCCCTATCGTCAGAATTTACGCATACCCAACCATGAAATAATACATACTCGGCTTAATCCAGCAGATCCACGAGAAGAAGCCCAGAGCCCTGAACAAGTACCCGGGGAGGAAGTAGAACAGGAACGCGCCACCAGCCACATATGTGAAGAAGCGGTAGCGCGTGATACCACCGGACATGTCATCATCCTCAGCATGTAATGTGTTGAGCAATGTGCAGAGGACCAGGTAGTTGGGCCAGACCATCGATGCGGGGTAGACGAGAAGACGTCTACACATGCCCGCGAGACCCATGCCTGTGAGCTGCGTTGATAGAACCAACAGCAGTTCAAACCTAGCAAATTCGCACGTCAGTCGCGAACCAACTGACATTATTGTATGTGAAAACTCACCATGGACCAAGCCTGATGTTATAAAAGAATGAGCCGACAATAGTAGCATTGAGCGCGTCTAAAAGAAAAGAAAAAAAGGTTTGAGTTTAATAGAAATAAAAATAGGGGATCCCCAAAATACATACAGGGTGGTCCAACGGCGACTTTTTGCTGATGTCAACATACGTGTCAAAGGCTATGTAGATGGGCACTCACTGTTAGACATCATGAAGATGAGGGCATGCTCTTTGATGTTGAAGGGGCCAGGATTGAGGCTGACTTCACAAGGACCCCCTAGACGTTTAGGAAAGGGTATGGAATAGGTACGAATAGGTAGGATATAAGCAGCGAATTTGCCAAAAGGGTATGTAACCAATCTATAAGTAGGGAAATTAATATTTTCAACATGCCAATATGCAAATGCGACTTACAAAATAACCAAAGGTATAATAGAAGGAGCGGGTGACCGGAAATTGAAAACTACATTGAAAGCTGCTGAAAATGTAACGAGAAGAAGGCCCACAAGCCACATTCGGAAAGTCACTATGGAACCCCCAAGATGATCAGTAAAGTTGAAATTGTGCCTGAGGGAAAAGAGAACTCACAGGTAGGCATCTCAGGGTCGTCAACATTACTGACACTGGCGCGTACTTCAGGATAGGGCGAATCCTCGTCAGCCATGGCGTCTAGTTCATACTCCATCCTGCAGGGAGTTGTCAATCATTTTAGCCACAGATCCAAGCGCGAGACCGGAAATCCACGTACTTGACGCTGCCATCGCGAGTGCTCCAGTCTACATCGTCCACTCCGTCTTCAGTGCGGCGAGACCGCCCAGAGTATTCTAAAGTCCCAACATCATTCTGGGATAGTTTCGAGATAGACATGCCGTCCAATTTGATGTTGCCATCTGTGTCTAGCGACTCAATGGTGGATCTGCGTGCGTGGGATTTTCCACCGTTTCTCAAGCGCTTGATAGCACCAATATTTGGATTTGTTTGGGGGCGGATGTCTGAGGAACTTGTGTACACCGAGGCACGTGCGGAGGGTACGCCACCCCACTCGGTTTCGAGCTGATATTGATAGGGATTATCGTATGCGCGGCCAGGCAGGTAGTAGTCATAATAGTTGGACGGGCCAGCTGCTGAGGCGGTTACTGGGGAGGGTAGAGATATGTGTGCTTGCTTGACATTAAGCGTGGACTGGTCGACCGAGTCCAGGGGAGACCGAGGCTGGGTAGTATCCCTATATGGTGGTGTACCACTATTTTGCTGATTGGGGAACTGGGAAATATGACGCATACGGAGCGCATCTGGACCTTGCGGAATGTGATCGTGCGAGGAGTTGGTGTCCGGAGGAGACTCGGGATGCGGCAAAAAATGCCCAGGAGAATGGGGCTGTTGGGCGGGGAATTGGCCTTCCTGCTGACGCTCCCGCTCGAGATCAGCGGTGGTGGGAGGGAGATAAGCAAAGACATCTTCGGCGTCACTCTCTTCCTCCTCGTCCTCCTCGGTGACGCCATCTAAGCTGAGGTCGTCTGCGTAACCATAGTGTGAATAGTGAGCGTGGAGGGCGGCTGGGAGGGGCTGGGGGTTCTCAGCTGTGAAGTGGGGGGAAGAGGAGGAAGAGGCGGTGCCGGGAATGGAGAATGCGTAGTCGTCAGCAGCGGTCGACGGTCGACTGGACTGGGTGGTGGGCGGGCGACGTTGGCGGGGCATGGCTCATCGACGACGGGGCGAAAGAGAGAGGATCAGCCATCCCCAATCATAATATCCTTCGCAGACAGGCACGCACTAGCGCCTCCCCTGGCTCCAGCGACGCCCACAGGCACACACGTGTACCCAAATAGCGTGTGACGAAGACTGCGCACGGGAGACTCTTCACCTCGTTATGGCCATCTGAACCGCCTCCTTTTCTTTCCATTCCCATCCCCATCGTCAGCAGCAATCGTAGTCTGCACTGCCAACAGCGGAGCCTCGAACTCTCGTACTTCTTTCATTCCTAGCTAGAACTGGCATCCCTCTTCCCGCGTCGGACAGCTCCGCTCGCCTCTCCATGGTCGACACTCGTCTCGACAAGTTCATCAGGCCTTCCCCGCCGTGATAACACTGACACTTCACAGCATTCTGCCTCTTTGGCGAGACCGGTGATACCCACATCCATCTACATCCCTGGTGCGCGCAACCCTGCTGTCATCCCCCCAGAATTCGATTGGATCTTCTAAAGAAAGACACGGCCTAACCGAGCAGAAGTGACGACCTGCATCAGCCGCCACATGAATCCCCCCTGACTCACAGATCAGCGGCAGAATCGCCAGAGGAGAAATATCCAAAGCGGGAACAGGAGACCCTACAGATGAAATTGTTCTTTTTTTCCAGGCACCATTACGTGACGTCTGCCCTCGAAGAGCAGCCTCATTGTGACATGGCATTAATCGCGCAAATATGGTAGTACGGATGGAGGTGGGATACAGCAAGGAGAGCTACAATATTATAAAAACTTTCATGTCAATATGTCCATATAATGCGATTCGCTTTATCACTTGAGACCTATGCGAGGCTGAAGCGGCTTTGGAACAATACCCAACTGGGAATGCCCCCTTGAGGCACCCGGACCCTCCTTACGCCCATCTCAGCTTGGAAAAGATCGCCGTCATTAAAGTCCATTCCACCATCATCCAAAATTGTCTCGCGTTTACGCCTCAAGGCATATTCGAAGTCCCCTGGGTAAAGGCGATGTTGTAAATACCCAAGAATCGGACTGAAACTGTCAAACTCGAAATATGTTTAGACACCTCGAACGACTTACACGATGGCTATTGAGAGACCAATAATAACTTGGGTGGCAACGGTTGGGTTATAAGCGTTCACCAAGAGATCCTGGAAAAATAATGTGAATGGCTGAAACAAATCTCTTGGGTCTTACTTACCGTTCTATGGGCAGGATTACGATCCAGGAGCAATGGCAGACCGCGGCTCTGTCCTTCCCCTGGCGGTGAATTTATATGAATTGCTAGATCTAGACCAAGTGCACCAAAGAACGTAGAGATCAACGCAGTGCTTATGATCTGCAAGATGATCGTCAGGACGTTGCTTGCCGGAAGGGCTTTACATACTTACTGCAGCCAACCGACGCCTGTATAAAATACCTATTAAACCCAGGAACGCTCCAAGCGCAATAAGGACAATATTTGGTGCGTATGTAGGTATTAAAAGCCCGGCTCTGAGAATCACAATACGTATGAAGAAGGTCGCTCCGCCGCACACGCCCAGCAGGCCAAGTCCATAGGGCCGAAGTGCACGAATGAACGTCCCCACAAACGTGAAGATGGCGAATATGGATATAATAATGACTGTAAGGATAAGATCCGAGTTGTCATTATCAGAGTCGAACGGCGAGCGCAGGGTGTTGACAAACGCAACCCAGACTACAATGCAGGTTAGATCCCCAAGCCAGGACTACTAAAGCGCACGCACCAGAAAAGGACATAATGAGTCCAATAGTAGTACCAATGACTATCCTCCCAAGACGCACACCAGCAGCTCCGAGAGGCAGAGCCACGACTGCACTAAACACAATCCATACAACACGGTTTAGGACGCCTGAGCCACCATCGGTAGCAAGAAACTGCGAAATAGTATCCAAGCTGCTTCCTGTATGTGTGGTGGCGACCGAAGTCGTATTGTGTGGAACGTCAACGTTTGCGACAGGGCAGGCGGCGAGCTGAGCAGTAACGAGGCTAAGAATACGTAAGAGGACGAATAACCGGAGGACTAGCGGTGGCTGCATTGCAGCTATCCGCCGTCGAATTTGACAGCCCAGCTGAGGACGCGATAGAAGACCTGGCTATCGAGGCAAAATTCGAGAAAAGAAATCGAAGATGAACGCGTTCAACGCGCAACTTGGTGAAGAAACTGAAGCAATCCCTCGATGAGAAAGGAGCGAGGGAATAAATGAAGCGTAACTATTGAAGGCCTCTGCATAGTCTGTGGTTTGAGCATGTCGGTTGCCATCTCGTGGGCTCTGCGGGAGTATCGCTGCGCTACGTCGGGCTTATGTCAGCGCGTGCATCCTTCCTGATTTGGCTTATCATTTGCTTCCGTTCTCCTGATCATTTGATTCCGGTTCGTTTTCTGACGTCACCAATGCTTCCGGCCAAAAACACAAGCATTGCGATGATCATTCCGGGGTACATAAACCGGCTGCGAGGACAATGACATCTTTCCCTAACCATGACTTCGACATTACCTCCTCTTGTGCAAGCGACTTCTGGTGCCCTTGCCGGGGCAGCTGCAAATGGTTTTTCGTATCCCCTCGACCTCGTTGCAACTAAAGTTCAGACTTCCCGTTCTAAACGCCAATCACATGGTAAGTAGTCACTTTCGCGTCCTCTAAGTCAAGGTAAAATTTAGCTTTATGGATAGGTCTTGTAGCTGCGTACCGTATCATACGCAACGTCGTTGAAACCCGAGGGATAGGAGGACTGTACAGCGGTCTTGAAACAGATACCGGAGCGACTCTACTCTCCAGGTACGTTGAGAAATATATTCTAAGTAATATACTTATTCTCTTTCCTGTTAGTTTCTTTTACTTTTATTGCTATTCCCTTCTTCGGAATGGTCTACTGCGTCACAAATCTAAATCCCGCCCTAACACCAAAAACGTCCTCCCAACAGCCTGGGAGGAGCTTATCTTGGGATACATCGCAGGGGTTGCGAGTCGTCTGGCCTCTACACCCTTGAACTTAGTTACTATACGACTACAAGATGAAAAGGACAAACCTGAATCAGATGACATCGAGAAGGGAAAGGGAAAAGGAAAAATGAAAGACGGTTCCGCCGTTTCAGAGCATCATGACCAGCCAAATGGCGTACTCAAAGTATTTCAGGAGCTATATGCAGAAGGCGGTCTCGCAGGTTTTTGGAGAGGCAAGCATAATAATTCACTTTTACTACGTGTTTCCTGGTTTAATTATATTTTCAGGATTTTCCTTGACATTGCTCACATCTTCGAACCCCGCTCTAACATACGCATTTACCTCCATATTTCTTCGTACATTCCTTGGAAGCTCAAGGACAACGGCCCAACGTTCTCCTAGTGCTCTCATGAATTTCTTTGCCGGCGCAATTGGGAACTCGCTAGGTAAATTATTTACTCCCAGTAAAAAATCAAACTGATATGATTTCGCCGCGTTCATCAGCCGTTTGCATAATTTACCCCCTTATTTTAGCAAAGACTCGTGTATCTGCATCGGCAAAGCGAATAACCATTAGGAAGGTCATCCAGGAGGCTATTGATAATGACGGCTTCCTCGGGCTTTATCAAGGTTTACTTGTGCAAGTTATCAAGGTTTGTTCTCAATCTCAGTGCTACTAACTTGTTCGTAGTATGCATTTAACTGATCTTTGCTTTGATAGGGTTTCTTTACACAGGGGATCACACTTTTAACAAAGCAAAGGTAATATCTTCATCAATCATCATGCTTTTTGCAGATTTTAAGGTCTGATTGGTTTAACAGAATTGAGACGCGATTTGTAGCGTTGTATAAGATAGTGCAGCAAAGAAAGATCGCCAAAGGTTCTTTATGAGATCTATATCGCAAGTGCATACAATCTTGAAGTAGTGAAATGGATTTATTTCTTGCTGTATTTTGGTGTAATTTTTATCCTTGTATTCCCCGTATTCGTTGCCAAATTTTAATATTCGGTAGCATTGCATCACCGTTTTCTGCCCAACACGGAACCCCTAATAAGAGATCCAGCGTGTATACGCCAAGGAGTTGCCTTAGCTTTCTATTGTCCAACCGGCGGATACCGAAGGCTTGAGAAATAGTAACTACTAGATGTTCCCGAATCTTCCTATTCTTCTCCGTGCGGACCCCCGAAATTGTCCGTAAAAAGGAGTGAGAAATTATCTTTCCCGAGGAAATGCGACATACGTCCTAAGTGACATGCATATCCATCCTAATGAATCGAATCCACTGGACTGGACTGGACTGGATCAGGCAGTGCAATATTGCACTGACTCGCGAAGTTAGGGCTAAATGTATTAACAATGAAATATATTTAAGAGCAGATGTTCAGAAGGTGAGAATCAAAGAGCATAAATATTGATACAGCGGTAAAATATCAAATCTCGCAGTCGTAGAGTAAACCGTAAACGTAAATGTAATTTTAAGCAATGGTAGTCTTGCCCTCTTCCTTTTCGCCAGCGAGATCGACATTGTCGATGGCATTTTGTTGAGTACCAAGATACCAATCTGGCATGAAGAAGGCTAGTATTAAGGGAAGGACTGCAACTGCCGTAGCAGCAATGGTCATGATCTTCATAACGTCGCTGTAAGCTGTGGAGCATAGAAAAGGTCAATAACGATATTATTCTAATTGAAAAGCTTGAAACTCACCAAGAATGACACCTGCCCGGACAGGATCTCCTTGCGGATACGCGGCAACAGCATATAACGACCCATACAAGGTATCTCGGTCCGCTTGAGACAAGAACGGCAGATGCTTAGCAAGACGAGCAGGCATATTTCCTGTCCAAATTGATCCAGCTGGATTACTCGGTGAATATCATTATTCCACGCCCAAACCTTCGGAGGGACTCACCAATGGCACTACCCACTGCGCCACCAATTTCAGTAAGAAGGAGCACGACGGCGGTGACCATGGCGACATCAGTATGGGTCACAGATGCTTGTGCGTTCGTTTGTGCAGCAACTGCTGCGAAACCACCTCCGATACCCTGCAGGAGCTGAGACCAGACGATCTCCGCGTCTGGGGCATCCGCACCACGTGAATTGATCATGAGTCCTGCACCACTATATTGGAAATAATTAATAATTGAATCCGATAATTATCAGGCAGAAAACGCACGCAAGACGGATGGTAAGGCCGGCAACGAGCAACCACTGAAAAACACGGACCGTGAGTTATACATCCAAATACTTCATGCCAACAGACTCACCTTGCCACGATGGAGGAATCTCATCAAAACTCCACACATAATAGCGAAAACCGTCAGAGCAACAGTTTGTGTTTGGATGAAGTATGTCACGTTAACCAGTGTCCTGAGAGAGGATTAGAGACCCTACTTCAGATATATGCAGCTGTCGGCTTACCATGGCTTCACAATAAGCACGAACGAGTAAAGATACGAGAAGCTGAGATAGAACGAGATCTAAAAAAAAATCAATACGCTGAACTTTTCATAAAGGTGAAAGAATACTTACGAAGTCCAGGAAGCCGATGGCAGAAGCGATGATAGCACTACGATTGGAGAGGAATCGACGGGGGAACACAGGAAATTTCGCAAACTTGGCTTCCCAAACTGCAAAGATAGGGATGACGACAAATCCGACTACTATCATAGCAATCATAGAAGCTATAAATAGGGAATATTTTACGGTTAATTCATCAGGACAGTAAGAGGATAGTAAAATACGCACGATTCTTCCATCCTCCCTTGGAGTTAGGAGCGAGCGTTAAGGGAAGGAGGATCAAAGCAACGGAAGTTCCAATCAAAACGAGACCCAAAATGTCAAGCTTTTCTGCACCGCGCAGCATACGTTGGATCAGGCTACCTTCCTCCCTCTCCGCATTCGTTCCACCATGGACAACAGTATTGACGATTCCCAATTTCTTGGCCTTCCGCTCTGCCCATAGAAGAGTGACAATAAGCGGGGCTAAAGAGACAGGAATGAGGATGGCGAACATTCCATCTAATAGTCAGAGAAAGGTAATCAGTTTAAGAGAAGTATTACTTTATAGAGTGAATAGCTTACAGCCCCATCGCCAAGTCGAATTTGTTAGAATAGAAGTAGCAATGTTTCCACCGACAAAAGCGTTGATAACAAAGGGTAGAGATGTAAGACCATTGACGAGAGCACGCCATTGCAGGGAGGTGATATCGGCGATAATGATTTGGGTTAGGAGTTGAAGTCCTCTATCGTCAGATGTAAGTAAGATTCTGAATGCATATAATCGTTTTAAACATACGTATATCCCCTTTAAATATTATAAGCATATAATCATATAGAATGGATGATGGAAAGGCTTACATTGCATAAAGAACGATGCCCCCACCGATGGTCTCGATGTTGTTAGCAGAGGCAATAACGATGTATCCTGAAAGCAACTTGAGCTACCTAATCCTGATGCCCGATGTCCCAAACAATACACATACCGATGACATAGAAGACCACTTAAAAAAGAGAGAGCACGGGCTCAATAACCATAAGGTGAAGATAACCTGTATGACTTACAAACAAACGCATATGCAATACCTCTGGAGTGTACGTCGGCGATTTTAGCAACAACGGGTTTTCCAACAGCAGCTATCGAGAAGATAATAAGCTTTAAAAACCGAAAGCAAAATATTCTTGACTCACTGATAATCGACTGTGCAACTTGAACAGACGCAATTAAGCCGTGGTCACCCAAAGATGATGCCGCAAGTGCCAAATAATAGTATGTCGTTTGGCCATCCAAAGAGTAAATGTACGTTGAAAGAGCCAGACTGTGCGAGAGTATTAGCGTCGTCTTTGGAAATAAATTGTTCCATAGTAGCAAAACAAACATACCCGATGAACAACGCCCACTTGGTGTACTTCCCAAAGACCTTATGGGTGGCCTCAACAGTCTTCACACCAATATGGGAAATGGGCTCGTCAAATGAGGTTCCATTACCAAAAGTTGTCGAGGAATAATCACGTCCTATGGCACTCTTCTCGTCGTGCGAGTGCGAGCTAGGAAGTGAGCCTTCTTTCCTGTCGTTGGACATGGTAGCGAGATAGGGATGGATCTACCAGAGGGTGTAGGCCGGGGTAATTGGCAGAGGAATCAGCGAAGACCTGGCTCCAAAAAACGGATCTGATAAGGGCAGCATTTATACCGGAAATCTTACAACGAAGCCGCGGAGAGGCCGTGCAGTATCATCTGATAATCTGATAAAAAATGTCTAATCCATAGGTGTCAACAAAGGGATGGAATTAAGGCACCTGAAGGAAGTATATCTCTTGCCAAAGAACCCTTATACATTTCGCATGATGTTCCGGAGCCACTGCCACTGAAGTCTAGATGTTTCTCTCCTGATGACTGGATTGACGGGTCCAATAACAGCCAATAACCGTATTGTCATTCGCAGTCTTTTGTGGAGAGTCAAGAGAAAATCCCTTAGGCTTTCCCTTGGCTAGCGGGTTCCTTGTTGCGAAAAATTATTCCGGCACCCCTTCAAGAGGCGCGTGCTAAGTAGAATCTGAAATATAGTTTGAAGTTAGCGTGGACGTGGCAATGATCTCTTTTTGCGTCCTGATAAACGACTTGCAAGTTACTTTCCATACCTCCCTCCTCCAAACTTCCTCCAAGTTAGGACATTTCTTTCCCTGAATTCGACACAAAGCCAGACACCCTCAAAGGGTTTTTAGATTTTCCCTGAGCTCGAGTCTGCTTCTGGGAGAGCCCAGCGAATTTGCGTCCGATCGCTAAGACTAAACCATCAGATAAGATTTCCCATCTGATAAGATTTCGACCCGCGCGCCGATGTTTCCGCTCATTGCGGCAATGCGGATAAGTCTTTATGAAGATTTATCCCCGAAATTGTTCAGTAGAGTCTGTAAAGAAAGACGTCTCAGAAATTCAAGTTCACTCCTTTGCTACATTACCTGACAAAAAAAAGACCATGCGCAAGGCGCTAATATGACATTCCCTACATCTTGTTATCTGATTGCAATTCCGAAGCCCTCTCTTGTCAGCCATCCAGGTTCGCAGCGTTTAGCATGTCGCAATATCCATCCGCCCTCGAAGATGATGATAGTTGCTTTAGACTTTGAGCTTGGTCACTGGCGACAAATCTTACTGTGCACCGTATCCCCCAAATCCGACCCCGAATGTCTCGAGACCAAAGTGGTGGTAACCAAGGAAAGGGCAAGAAAAGGGTCGTTAGTAACTTAATTAACTCGCATATCATACCCGGTCTGAAGCCTGTACCAGCAGCACTTTGTACAAGGGTATATTATCCTCTCCTCATGATCAAAACACAGACATGAATTTTACGAAGGCCCGGGCCTTGCATCTACCGGCATGGAAACCTCCTATAAATGAAAACAAAACCTGAATTATTAACACGAAAAAAGGGCGCTAACAGAATAAATTAGACAACCAACGCTCTAAAACTCCCTACTGCGAGTTCTCCACCCGAGATCGCTCCTCCACCTTGGCACCCCTAAAACCTCCTATGACTCTTCGTCTGCATACTAAGCCCCCCCATCCTATTCAACACCTCATATTTCCCAATGACCAACCCGCCCCGTTGTCTCGCGTATGTCCTCGCCGCAACGCCAGCCAACGCAACAACCGCACCGAAGAAAACGAACTTGAGGATACTCGAAAAGCTGAATAACCCGGAAATATGTTCCCTGACGGGCTTCTTCGTTGATTTGAGGTCGTGTGTCCGTCCTGTTTGCGCGGTGAGGAGGAGGGAGGATGTTGAGACAGAGATAATACTGTGAGGTGAGGGAGTACGTTAGATTTGGGGTATGGAGGAGGGAAGTGGGAGGTGAAGACTTACTCATGAGCATCGGAGACGTCTCCTGTTTCTGCTGAGAAGCCGAGGAAAGTATTTGCGGGGAGCTTAACCTTTGGAACGTGGAAGCAAGGTGTCCATTCGTCCCATGCCTTGTATTGGATCTTGAGCTGCAAGAAGGAACATCATTAATCAATACCCCAAAAGCTTTCATGATAACTATGTAATTACTCACATCCAAATACCCATCATGGATATACGTCAACCGCAATTTCGTCGCCACGTTAGTCCGTCTTAAGCTCGCCTACATATTACCGATTAGTTGCTTTCAAAGAGATAAACCAAGCATTGAAAGTGGCGTACAGAGCATGCAGCAAGAGCCGAAGACTCGCCATCATCATCCTTATTGTATTTTGGTTGTCCATTTCCTACGACAGCCATGATTCGAGGGAACGAGTAATTATGACGTGCGTTTGAATATCTGGAGAGCCACCACATCCAGTTAGTTATTATGAACAATTTCGAATGCAGGGAAGACGCACGTATCAATGAAGATTCCAAGTCCATTAAAGTTGGCTAAAACCAAAATCATAAGGGTCCGGCCTTGTAATCAGAAAAAATAGATAAATCGTTAACGCACTTATCGACCCAAAGGTAGGTCCGGGTTTTGCGCGGTCACTCGTTAGCCACATTGCCAGGCCGTCGCCGTAGAGGTGCGCTGGTGTGCCGGAAATCTGTATAATAGAAGGCCACAGTTAACATCACTGCTTGACAGAATATGAGGAGAAGCCAGGCTCAGGAACGCACTTTGAACTCGGTTTCGATTTGCCAGTGGTTTGCTGTCAGTGGTAGACGGGACCATAGCCAGCCCTGCGAGGAGTATACAGGTAAGGATGGTGAGGTTGCTGCAGGGGCTATGATTTGACATACCATTTGGGAAGGAACATCTCTTGTTAACTAATACCATCATTAAGCATCCGTTCACATAATCGCTCAAAGCAGCAAGCAGCATGATGACATACCCGAATATGCTTATTCGTATTCTGCAAAAACTGAGCATGCCGTGTATGAAGTGGATAATAAGGACAAACTCACAATATAGGCATCAGCTCCAAAGTCCCACCACCTAAGCAAAGTACATTAAATAAATCTCGGCCACAGAGACAGGGAAGACGGGTTACGACGCACCGGTTTTGCAAATCCTGATCGATATAAGGAGGGAATATCGTATGTGTTCGTAATTGAATCGTCTATAGCCCAAAAGGAAATTAATAAAATAAGTCAAGTAAATATGTCGAGAAACGCACCCTATCAATCTGCTTCTCCTCATCCTCCGCAACGACCAAGACCTCATTCTTCTTCGCCGACACACACGCGAAGGAGAAAATAAAGAAGGTTCCTATTAGCTGGTATAGAGAAACCATAATAAGGGGAGCAGGTGGGGTGCAGGGCAAACTATGCCGAGATGATGCAGCAGGCTGGAGGTGTCAATGTGCGGCGTGTTACTTGTTGGTGTGACGGTGTCACGCGATTCCCGAGCCTGTGGTGGTGAGCGCAGAGGGGGATGGGATTTTTTGTGCTTGTTTTGTGCTATTTAATTTCTAGGAAAGTCCATGACGTGTATTCCTTCCCTCCATAGTATGTAATGTAAATATAATAAATGTCAAATTTCTTTATATTGTTCCTGTCGGATCAGATTCAATGGGTTGGGTTATAAGATGCTATGCAATGCAACAGAAGATAAGATATGTGTAGTGTAGTCTAATAATCATAAAATCCCTTTCCAGACTTCTTTCCCAGCCAGCCTGCGTCGACCATGCGTTCTAAGAGGACACTAGGGCGGTATTTCGAGTCGTAGGTTCCTTCGTATAGGGTCTTTTGGATGGCGAGGCAGGTGTCGAGTCCGATACTGCATGACACGTTAAATAGGAATTGAGTTAGAGAGGATGAGGGATGAGAGCTTACAAGTCAGCGAGCTGGAGAGGACCCATGGGGTGGTTCATGCCGAGTTTGAGGGTCTTGTCGATGTCGTCGCGGGTTGCGACTCCCTAGATGAACGCATTAGAATATGTGAGGAATATATCGAATATATGTTTCGCCTACCTTCTCTAAATGCAAGATAGCCTAGAAAATCACATAATTAACACAATTAATTCAACAGTTAAAGACCCAACGCACCTCGTTGATAAACGGCATAAGGAGCGCATTAGAGACGAATCCGGGAACATCTTGCGACGTAGTGACCTCTACAGGCGAGATTAAGATCCGCATAAGAAATGAGTGGTGGAATTGGGCTACGTACCCTTTCCACATGCGATGGCGAAGGACCTGGCCCTGTCGAGAACCTCTGGGGAGGTTTGGATGGCAGAGATCAATTCGACGAGTTTCTAAGGCATATATATAAGTGGAGATTTAAATGCAGTGGAGAGGAGAGCATACCATCACGGGGACACTGTACGTATAAGGTGAGAATTATGAATTGTATATGCGGTGTTGTGGACTTACGGGTTGAAGAAGTGCAGACCTGTTATATTTCGAATGAGCCTGAGTGGTATATGCTTCGGGAAGTGCTGTTACATACCGACGACGCGCGACGCAGACTTCTTGCCTTCTTCCGAAGAAGCAGTGACACCTTCGGGGACGACTGTCGAGGCGATCTTCGTAATGGATATCGAGGAGGTATTGGAGGCGAGAATGGCATCGGGACGCAATTCAGACGCGAGGGAACGGAAGATAGTCGTCTTCACCGAGAAGTTTTCTGATACGGCCTAATGTGTATTGTTAGAAAAGCATCCTAATTAGTCGTTATATAACGCACCTCAACAGCCATGTCAACATCTCTCAAACCCTTGATGTCCTCGACCACAGTGATGCGGTCGCGAGCTTCCTTGGCTTCCTCTTCTGTGATCCTGCCTTTAGCCGTGTCTTTATCCAACAGCTTGTCAAACAGCGCAAGGCCAGACTTGATCTGGGACTGGGATTTATCGGCGAGGAGGACGGGGACCTTGGCTCGTAAGGCAGAGACATAGGCGATACCGAGGCCCATTTGGCCTGTAGCATGGCTGGTGAGATACTCTGCTGATGAAACGCATTAGTAGTGATACGCACCGCTGCCAATGATGCCAATTTTCCTGATTCCATGAGCGACAGACATTCTGGTCGAGGACAAAACGCGTAGAGGCGGCTGTCACGTGAATATGAATTCGGTCTGCGATAGCCTCTCCTTTCACACGACACTCTGCAGCATCGCTCTGGCGTAGTGCTAATATTCGACCTGATTTGCGGACTATACGCGGATCTGAATTTAAAGCAATGCTAGCAGCAACGGTGGTCCGGACATAATCTAGTCCGTGTGGCTGCTGTGCAGCTCCAATACTATTATCTGCAATAGGGGTCTCCAATAGGGGACGAGTCACACGTATGTTTGGCGCCCGCGTGCATACTTATCTCTGAGGCGTCGTCAGCTCTCTTTCTCTCCACCCACCATGTTCCGCTCAATCCTCTCCCTCGTTGGGCTCGTGGCTCTCGCATCCTCCTCCCCTCTTTCCACACACTCTGTCCCTCATTCAGACCCCAAGGGCTCCGACCTCCGCCCCGTCATCCCCTCCCTCCGCAACCCCATCGAGAACTCGTACATTGTTGTTCTCAACGACCAGGTCTCCCCCTCCACCTTCCTTGCCCACACCCAGTTTGTTGAGTTCGTGCACTATGAGAAACAGCGCAGCGACAACAAGTTAGCCGACTTGGACAGTGGCTTGAGCCGTGTTTACGACTCGGACCTGCTCAAGGGCTACGCGGGTGTCTTCCATGAGTCCACCATTGAGCAGATCCGCTCTCGTCCAGAGGTTCAATACATTGAACAGGACCAGTTGGTGCATGCCACCAACATCACCACACAGAGAGGCGCTCCTTGGGTGGGTGCACATTAATGCCGCCACTAGTTTTGTTGTTCTAAGTAACTTTTCCAGGGTCTCGCTCGTGTCTCTCACAGGAACAAGCTGTCTTTCGGTACATTCCAGAGCTACAACTACGATACAGAGGGCGGCGAAGGTGTTGATGTCTATATCATTGACACTGGCGTCAATATCGCACATGTAGAGTTCGAAGGCCGTGCCAAGTGGGGAAAGACCATTCCCAAGAACGACCAGGATATCGATGGTAATGGCCACGGCACTCACTGCGCTGGCACAATTGGCTCCAGGAAATACGGTGTCGCTAAGCAGGCCAACCTCTTTGCTGTCAAGGTCTTGGGAACTGATGGTTCCGGTACCATGTCCGATGTCATTGACGGTGTTATCTGGGCTGCCACCCAGGCCAGCAAGAAGGCTATCGAGGCCGCCGCCGAGGTCAAGGCCACCGGAACAACCAGGCACAAGGGCAGCGTTGCCAACATGAGCTTGGGAGGTGGCAAGTCTACTACACTTGATGTCGCTGTCAACAGGGCCGTCGATGGTGGCCTCCACTTTGCCGTCGCCGCCGGTAACGACAACCGCGATGCTTGCGATTACTCCCCTGCCGGTGCTGAGAAAGCTGTCACTGTCGGTGCTTCCACCCTCGGCGATGAGCGTGCCTACTTCAGCAACTTTGGACAATGTGTCGACGTTTTCGCCCCCGGTCTCAACATTCTTTCCACCTGGACTGGCTCGAACAAGGCTACCAACACCATCTCTGGCACTAGCATGGCTAGTCCTCACGTGAGTACACTAGTGTGAATTTAAATTGTTTCGTGTCTCATTCGGTATAGGTCGCTGGTTTGATTGCATACTTCTTGTCTTTGTACCCCAGCAAGTCCTTCAACATCCCCGCCATTGAATCCCAGCAGTCTGCGCTCTTGGTCGCTGCCTCTGAAACCATCCCCGGCTTCGGTGCCGTCCAACGTGTCTACTCTGCAGCCCGGTCAAGACTGCCCGCCTTTATCGCCGAGCGTCTTCCTTCCCTCGAGGAGCCCGTCGCACCCATCCCCCCAGTCATCACACCCAAGGTCCTTAAGGAAGCCTTGTTGGCACTGGCATCCGAGGGCAAGCTCACCAAGCTCCCGGACGATGGCACCCCCAACTTGTTGGTCTTCAACAACGCGACCTCTGCATGAATTGACGTACTCGGACACTGGGTATACTACGACATATAATCACGTTGATATGTAGTCAGTCACTTATGTACTTTACCAGCATTTCCACACGTGTCTGTATTAGTAATTGGAATTAAATATTTTTTGGAATCGGAATTGGCGTGATAGTGTTGCCAAAGATGGGAGGCTTCGACTTCTAGCTTGGAGCAGCAAAACGGTTAGGCCGAGAGTGAGACAAAACGACCAGCAAAGGAGTTGGATGTCGGCCCTGGCGAATAAAATGCATAGATGATTGATTGGCAATCAAGGCTCGTCTGGCTATAAGCGCCGTCCTCGCCGTCAATGTCGGCCGCCAAGCAAATCCAAGCAGCACAGGCAAGTGACGTTATTACTACTCTGTACAAGCTCCATGATGTGTATCCCATCTGAACCATGGACCTCTCCTCCGCGCAGGCTCTCTCTGCAAAGGCCGTACAGAAGGAGCTCACCAAGGACTACGACGCCGCCTTCGACCTCCACATCAAGGCTGCCGAGGCGTATCTGTATCTCGCCAGGACACTGACGGGCTCTGCGAATGCGAATGCCAAGGCCGCGTGCAATGCTGCCGCTGGCCGCGCCCTCGAGCGGGCAGAGCAGATTAAGAAAGTGAAGAAGGACGTGCGGCCTGTCGGGGCGGATCCGTATTCTGCGCGTGAGTGGCATTCTGCAGTGTTCATGACGGGGGTTGAGCCTGAGGTCCTTGTGTCCCCGTAGCGGAGCAGGCGTACGTGCTTGAAAAATCAGCGGTCGTAAACGGCCTGCGATTCCCTGCATGGGCCGAGTCTGATGCATCAAGCGGAAGCGAGCATGATGTCCCCTATTGGTGAGGCTTGAACGATGTGGCTGTCTCTGTGCTGGGGCTGATGGCGGTCGCAGCGATCCTGATGGGCAACCTGGGCTCGGGGCGATTACAAGGGCGGATAAGGTGCGGTGGAGGTCGCCTGCTGCTGTGATGCCGCCCCCGCTGAGGATGGCGGATGCGGCGCTGTTGCCGGAGGACTTGGTGCAGACGGTCGTGACGGATTGTTCGGTAGTGGCAGCGTTGTCGGTTTGTTTGGGACATCAGAGGAGGTTCGGGTCGAAGGTGCGTTGGGATTGTGCGTTGGGTCTTGGAGTGCTCATGTTTGTGTAGTTGGGAATGTGCTCCTTATACCCTCAAGACGCGAATGAATATCCTATCATTTCACCGTCGGGGAAATACCTGGTTCGCGTGTTTCTGAACGGCTCGTGGCGAAAGGTCCGTCAAAACAAAACACTTCCTTTCCGTTTTATGATTAATCGCCTCTCCTTGCAGGTTGGCACGCTCCTATAGAGCACAATCTTCATACTAACTAGCGGTAAAGATAGTAATCGACGAGACACTCCCGTTCCTAGAGGACGGCCAGCTCCTCGGCGTGTCCACAGGCCAGAATAACATCCTATGGCCTGCATTACTCGAGAAAGCCGTATGTACCTCACCTTATGACATATTTCATGCTCATGCGATTATTATTCCTTATAGTACATGAAGTTAATGGGCGGATATGACTTCCCGGGCTCGTGAGTCTGCTTCGATTCTTTCTCACCAGTCGGCAGATCTCTGACATGCATATTCTCAGGAACTCATCTGCAGATTTACAGTAATTATATGTCTTATTTCTTCCGTATTTCGTTTCTGAATATGCGGTTTATAGTACCCTTATTGGATGGATACCTGAGCATGTGCATATTAGAAGGTACTTTAAGATCTCCCCATGATCAATAGCTTCTTTGTAAATGTTTCCTTTTTTCTGGTAGTTCCGATTTCCGGATGGAAGGGACTTGGTCCCGAATATTCGAGGGCTTCCGGAAAGGTAGAGACTACAATCCTTTTTCAAATGCTTATTTACTGATCTGATCTTTGTAGGTGACTGCCTCGTAACCCTCGGGACAGCTCCCATAACAGGAGATGGTGACGTCCCACTACTGCCTTCGCATAATTATGCTGTATTCGGTTCGTTTTCGCTTAGATATCCTTTCCGTCGCAGCCCTAATGACGATTCCTTCAGATCTAGAAGACGACGGCGACGAACGACATCTTGTTTTGCATGATCCATGGTGTAATGCTGATTCAGAGTCGCGGCCTACTACAGCAGGTAGGAAGGCCTTAATAACGTTATTTACGACCTCGACTGATTATATTGTGTAGGAGCTATCCGTTTGACTTGGCGCGATATGAGTCTACGGTTTGATACGATCCATCTTAGTTGGAATCCTGGAATGTTTGCGAGGCGGTTGCATGTTCATTTGTATGTGGCTCTTTTAACAAAAAGGTACCATAATTAATTGCATTCGGAACAGGGTTTGGAGGATGCCTAAAGAGTCATCAGGAGCAGCTTCAAGTACGTCTTCACGTCACTCAAAACCCCATCCTTGACTGAATTCCGCTCACTTGCAGTATCCAACCGAACGCGTGTGCATATTCATCAAGGCGATACGCGGAACAGTCAGATCTGGGTTCTCCTCACGCGACATATCGTAGAGAAGCAGGAAGACAGTAAATTTATCTCGCTCAATACTGTGGCGCATGAGGATGAACAGCCTAGTCAGCTGCCGGAGCAGCCTGTTTTGCACGTACGTTGTATCCTTTTTGCTATGCGATTTGTATCTGACTTATGGGGTTATACTTGTAGGGCACGTATACGGATAGTTTCCATGTTATTAAACGCTTCACGGCGAAATCGTCGGATAGTATGATGTCTATTATTGCGTCTATTGAAGGAGCCACTGTGGATACCCGTTATTCATTAACGATCCTATCGGATGTCGAAGTAACACTGGAACGGAAGTCTCAGCAAGGGTTTTATTCGAAGACTGTATGGACCCTTTCGCAATCCCCTTTGATAGTTATACTAACCGCGATTTAGATCACAGGCTCTCTCTCCAGCCGTTCCTCCGGCGGGAACCACACCTACCCCACATTCATGAACAACCCGCAGTATCGGCTTACCTTACGACCGAGTGCGACCGGCCCTGGGAATGATCCTAAGGCGAGAGCTCCGTTTTGCTTTACGGCGAAGGGGCCGAAGGATTTACCGCTGAATGTGAAGATTGTGTGGTCGACTGGGCAGAGGATTACGGAGTGAGAATCTTTCTTTTTGGTGTACTGGGATTTTTGTTGACGTTGGTGATGACCTTTAGGCTTGTTGAAGGAGATGTGTTGGCTGATACCGGGGCGTATTCTTATGGAATTGCCTATGGGGAACGCAATTTGAAAGGTATGGATATATTGAGATGTGGGACGGTTTGAAGCTGATTCATATCGTTATAGCTGGGCAATATACGCTGATTGTATCCGCTTTTGAACCACGGCAAATAGGGACCTATGAACTGTCGTTCCAATCACTGAGAGCTTTTGATATTGAGCCGCTACCTACTGAAGGAGCGGGGATGTATCCCAAGACAATTCGAGGCACATGGTAAGCAGATTGTAAGAGTCCAACGAACTTTTGCTCATATATCGCAGGAAACAAGATACCGCAGCAGGAGCGGCTTCATTCGGGAAATACCTAAACAACCCCTGGCTAAAGATCACAATACCCAGCGCCATGCATATCCTGTACGTCGTCACATCCCATTCCCCCATTCCTTCTTACTCATCTTCTCCTGCAGAATCCGCATGCAACTCCTCCAAGCCCCACCCTCCAACCCCATAAACATCACCCTCCACAAAACCGACACCACAGGAACCCCAACCACCCAAGTCCTCTCGTCCGGTTCCTACAGCGATGCGACGCCAGGCGTCCTCATACCCCACAGTGCGATATTGCCCGGAACGTATATCCTTATTCCGTCAACGTACATGGCGAATGTCGAGCTGCCGTTCCAGATATTATTGTATACCACCGGAGGCGGTGTCGAGGCGACGTGGGTGAGACATTAGGTACTCATTGACGCGTTTGAGAGTCGTGCGGGAGGGGTTTGCGCGCGGGTTGTTTGAAAGAACCCATTGGAGGCGTTTTGAGATAGAAGGTTTTGTTGCTGGATTATTCATTTGATTTAATTTTTATATTAGATTTTTTATCATTTTATTAAGCAGATATGTAGCGGTAATCTAACTTACGTGTTGATTCGGCTTCGTGGTTTAACGAGAAAGTGCCTTCGTCCGTGAAGAAGAGGGAGAGAGCGGCTAGAGCGATACCGATTGAAGTGTCTTTTCCGTCTTGGCAGAGGATAGCGATGTTTTTACCCTGCGCAAAGTGTTTTCTTATGAACGATATGGATTGAGGAAGTGTTTCAGAGAGGAAACGGTGTTGTCCTCGTTTGCCGTTTGGGAGGTCCAGAGATAGGATATTCGGACTGTCTAATTCCGAAGAGTCTGGCGTGATAATCAACGTGGCCAAGTTATCCAGTAACGGGTCGACCCCGAGAGATTCGGTTGTTCCCAAGTAAATTCGAGATTGCGCTTTGATCACTGGGATGAGCCCGGGGATTGAGGAAGAGGCTTCAGCACTCTCTGATACCAAGGTGTGTATCAGATCGGATAAATCTGAGCGAGCGCAAGAGAGGAGTAGGGATTTATGTTGCCAATATAGATCGGGTGTGAGTTTCTGAAGAGCAGATCAGATTGAGAGATACTTGATGGGCGTAAGGATAGGCACGATACCTGACTCCAGGATTCGTGATCATCGCCAGAACCTTGAACGTATGTAAATCCAGCCGTGCGACGTTCCAGTCCTTCATGGACGAGTTTTGATGCAGAAACACAGAGAACGGGGAAGAAATCGACGTCTGTCAATGATGGCAGCGTTGAGGTATCAGGCGTTATCCAGATCGGGCGTAATGGTTTCTGAAGCGGAGGAAGGGAGAATTCTGATGACTGTGCAAAGTTTGAGTATTAATGAGATGAAAGGAGACTTAGAGGAGACTTACTAATAGCTTATTGGCAAAATCGTCTAACCGTAGCTCGATTTGAGAGTGCTCGCTCCTACTGACTGAACAATATAAACGACAGGTAAAGAGCTATTCCGGAAAAGGACATACCACTTCCAGGTGGTGTATATAAAGCCCCATTTTCATGTGAATCGGATGCAGTCCAGCGAACTTCGCTTGTATATTTCCTTGCAATTGCAAGGTTTATGACTGCACACCAGATGGGAATTGTCTTTGAGAGTGCATCTGGAAAACGTTTTCCGTGCCTTGTTGAATCTACGAGAATGATTCTAATAGGAGTTAGACAACAATGCGATATGTTAGGAATGTCTCATACCCTCCATGTTCCGATATGGTTTGAAGTAAATGCAGATTCGGTCGACGAAGGTTAAAACTCCATTCTCCGAAATGACCATCCGTGGATTTAAAGTAGACGGGTTCCTTTCCACTCTAGTTCACGTTAGCAAAAGTTTTATGAGACCTTCACTGGCAAGCACTCACAATATCTGGATCGGCATACCACGCACCGCACCGCAGATTGGCTGGACGCGTCCTATGAGCGACTCAATGCATAGGATATTGTAAGCATGAGGCGCGTACGATATAGCCTAAATCGAGGATATGCCTGTGCTAGCTGACTGATAAAAGCCGCGTCCTCTGCAATGGAATGCAGCCGGTTGAACGTATCGTTACTTTCGAGCCGGATCTCTTTGCGAGCATTCCTAGATTCTGATATTTGGATTGGATCGTTCATCGCGGTGAGAAGCCTAGATCAATTAGAATGCTTCAGGTTCATGTGACGTCGTTCAGTTGTTTCGAGGAAAGGTTGAAATTGAATTTTGGTTCCGCCGGACTACACTAAGTGCTCCCCTGGAGTTGATACGCTGTACTAGTACTAGTGTTCTACGCCTGCCAATCGAGTGAATACGCTTTTCTTTGTAGGTACAACCTGTCTCGCGTTCCCATGTTGATGATAATAACGCGAAATTACCCCTTCCTTCAGTTCTTGGCCATCCCGGATCGTTTGTTTTTTCTCGAGGACGTCACCTGTCATTCCGAGTTCCATATGATTAAGAAGTTAAATTGTATTCACAGGACTAGGAGGTAAAAATGCTAGAAGCTCCTGAAATTCACGGTCGAGCCCAATCAGCCCCTATAAACAATTCGACGAAGCGAAGCGATTGGCCATGTGATCGTGATCTGTGACGTTGCCGCTTCTGCCAAACTTGTGCTCTCCTCAACTCTAGTATATTCTGTCCAAAAGCACATGGACATAACCGAAGCTATCGCTTCCCATTCTAAATATCCGTACTATTATTTAACCCATGGCCTCAATCGTCGACGTCCGTTCTCTCCCAGCAGACTTCTGTCAGCTGGTTTCGAGCACGATGGGCTACTTGCTTGACCGCACTCTGTTTTGCTTGACCACGTTCCTCGCTACCATTACCACCTTTCAGTATGTACAACCTGTCGCAGCACAGCAGTACCTCTTGGGTCTTGGTATGTCGCCACCGTTGACCGACGATGTGAAATGCTAATGAACAATGACCGCATTAGGCATTGGCGATATTACCGGGTATGTACCCCTAGAAACATTAATGAATACGCTTGTTAATGATCTTTCTAGACCCGTGGTTGAGACAAATATGATGGTACGGGTCTTATCGTGCTCTGAGTCTTCATGGCGTAAATGCTTCATGTCTATGGTCCCATAGGGTTATGCATCTCTATCACAGACGGACACTGGTCTGCACATGAGACAGCGTACAAGAGCATTCCTAATTGCAGAAGCTGACAACCCTTCCAATCGTGTTCTGTTCCTGAACTTGGACACTGCAATGGGTGATTCTGGCATCCGTCGCGGAATTCTCGCAGCTCTTCAACAACAATTCCCTGGTGTCTACTCTGAAAGCAACGTTGCTGTTGTTGGCACTCACCAGCATTCTGGTGTCGGAGGATATTTAGAGAATTTGCTTCCTCAATTGACTAGCTTGGGCTTTGTGAATGTGAGTTGATATTTCTTTTATTGTAAATTTATATTTAATCTCTTGTACAGCAAACATACCAAGCCATTGTCACAGGTAATAATTTCTCTAATCTTATACTAGAATAGGGCTGATATACCTTTTATAGGATCCGTCAATGCTGTCACCAAAGCACATGCGAATCTGGCTGCTGGAACCATTTCCGTTGGGAATGCGGTAGGTTCCTTACTATTTATCATTAGGAAAGTTTGTATTCATGTTAATCTTATAGACAGTGTTGAACGCCAACATTAACCGCAGTCCCTCCGCGTACCTTGCCAATCCTGCTGCGGAAAGAGCACGTTATCAATTTGATCAGGATAAGGATATGACTCTCTTGCGTTTCAATGATGCCTCAGGCAATGCAAGGGGTTTTTTGAGTTTCTTCGCTGTCCATGGAACCAGTTTGTACAATGTAAGGAATTACTCTTTAAGGATTTTTCTTATGAAACTGAGTTCATTTGTATAGAACAATACCTTAATCAGCGGTGACAATAAAGGTATGGCAGCATACCTTGCGGAAGCTGCTGCCGAGCCGAATTCAATGCCTGGAGCTACTAGCTTTGTCGCTGGATTCTCTCAATGTGTGTTTCTTGATATTCTCTTGTTTGCTTCATTTTCTGATAAATATTTAGCCAATGTCGGTGACACCAGGTACGGATATTGATTTCCCTTACATTTCTTGTATGAATTGACGTTGTTCCTATATCTTAAAGTCCAAATACGTATGTCTTTTTCTAAAATTATATTTTGCTGTCCGAAAAATCTCACCTCTCCGTAGACTAGGTGCCTTCTGTGAAAGTCCTGGTCAGCCATGGGATGGTCAGGCTTGTGACTTCAACAGTTCGACTTGCGGTGGGACGAATGAGGTTCGCAAATACCTCTCCAACAATAATAAAAAAGCATTTATTGATTGATTGATGTTAGGATTGCCATGGTCGCGGTCCAGGATTCAGAGTTTCAGACTTTGAATCCAACCTCATCATTGGGCAGACTCAGGCTCAAGGCGCGCAGGGAATCTTAAATGGACAATTGACTCCAGTTGTTGGAAGCGTAAGATCTGTGCATCAATTTATTAATATGTGGGCATATTTTTCTTGCGTTTAAGTGGTGTCTTTTGATGCTGATGCGCTTATTTATTAGGCCATCGTATATCTTCACGTTAGCAAATGGATCGACAGTTCATACATGCCCTCCTGCTATGGGTAAGGATTAATTCATTTATTATTCTCAGTCGGTCTTACTGATCTTTACCTTTTTTATAGGTTTCTCCTTCGCTGCTGGAACAACGTAAGACCCTTAATTTTATCCAAATGCCAGCTAAAATCTAATCGAACTAGTGACGGTCCTGGTGCCTTTGATTTCATCCAGAGCGACAACTCTTCTACCCCTCAGTATGATCTTAATACATATTTTAAATCTAAATTCTAAATTAATTAATATAGAAATCCTTTCTGGGAACTCGTTAAGGGAGCTATTACTCCTGCCCCACTCCCGGAACAAGTCGCATGCCAGGATCCCAAGCCCATTCTCTTGAACACTGTATGCTCGATTTAATCATATTCCTCCGCAAATGAACTAACAACAACTTAATACAGGGTTACGCCAATACCCCGTACCCATGGACTCCCAGTGTAGTTCATATTCAGATGCTCCGTATAGGTCAATTTGTCATTTTAGTTGTCCCCGGAGAGTTCACGACCATGGCAGGCAGGCGTATTAGGTTTGTTGTGATCCTTATTATTTCTGGCATTGGTGTTTAAGGTGAATTTAGGGAAGCCATGCGCGCGAAACTTATTGCAGACGGTGTCATTGGTAGCAACGCTTATGTTGTTATTGCTGGACCTGCTAACACGTATTCGCACTATGTAGGTTATATATGTTATATATTTTTAGAAAATCTGACTGATGTTTTTCTTGATTTAGGTTACCACCCGCGAGGAATATGGTGTGCAGCGTTATGAAGGTGCTTCGACGATTTTCGGACAATGTAGGATTTCATTTGCTTTTACTGGAGCCAGCGAGACTTAATCGCCTTTCTTATAGTTACGCTCGAAGCCTATATGGATATCTATTCAAAATTGACCGGCTTCATTGCCGACAATGCGTCTGGCGCTCCTCCCCAATCTGCGGCTCCCCCTCCAGATTTGACCAAGAATGCTATTTCTTTACAGGTAAGCTTTCTTTCTCTTCCTTCACCGGAAATTTATTTAACTCCTTATTAAGACTGGTGTCATCTTCGATGCGGCACCGCTGTTCAAGAAATTCGGAGATGTCTTGAGCGATGTCAAGTCGACTTATAGTGCCGGACAAACTGTTAGCGCGCAGTTTGTTGGTGCCGATCCGAGGGTAAGTATTATTCTCCTAATCATATTGCTCAAACCTCATTCCCCTATTTTATTAGAACAATCTTCGTCTTGAGGGAACTTTCCTTGCCGTCCAGCAACTTGCAAACGGCCAATGGAAAACCGTTCGTTCTGATTCCCACCCGTCCACAACATTTGAATGGGTCCGTGTCAGCACTATCCTTGCAACATCCACTGTTACGCTTAACTGGACTATTGGTAAGTACTTCGTTTTATTTTCTTTCAAATTGCTTATTTATCCGCCTCTCAGAATCTGGGACACCCTCTGGAACTTACCGCATCCAATACTTTGGAGACTCCAAGCCAGTTATTGGATCGATTAGCTCCTTCACGGGCACTTCGGGCAACTTTACCGTTACCTGAAAACATCGTCGTTTATTGAACTCATCGGGTTTATCCTTGCACTTTTACGCAAGTTTCTGTAATTATATTGACATTCGTTGCATCGTTCACGTAGTTGCATTGTTGTTTTATATGTTTCCCTTGATGAATTTCATGAATACTAAATTCCTTGGTTTGATAAACAAAGCTGAATTGATTCTATTGCAGATTTTTTTGCGAACTCAAATCAAAAAAAAAAAAAGGCCATCTCGAGACAGCTGAAGAAACTCCAACTGCCAGTCGAGGTGGGGGGTTCCGCTTGGAGGGCCCGGAAAGCTTCAGTGGTTGGCGGTTGGCATGAGGGATCTATTGAGCTTCAACTTGAATGCGGTACATAATCGAGGGGATGAGTTCCAAGAATAAAGTCGGACATAGCTGGTAGGTTTCATAGATTGAATATTCCAGGCACAGCTATGGATCTTGAAAGCCTACTGCCTGTCAGTCCGAATGCAGCTGGATCACTTTAACGGTTAAGTAAAAGAAACCTTTAAGAAATGTTACGTTTAATCTCAGGTCGTACTATATAAACAGGTGGTCTGTAGTAAGTATGCCCTAAAGATCTATAAGTTTGCGGGAATGTAATATTAGATACCCACTAGCTAGTAGGCGAATATACGACACTCAAATTACACGATCAAATGCATGTATTATGGTCTGAAGGCTTGAAAGATGTACAATTTTAATGAAAGGAGGGTATAGTGGCAGATTAATGTAATGACATCTACAGGGAAATGGGAGTGCAACCGATGTTGTTCTGGAGAAAAATTTGGTCAGCTTTAGAATGATTCAGAGGTATTGCATAAAACATACTAAGCCGTTGATATGGTTGTTCTCGCAGCAAACGGGTTGCTGAGCACAGCTGGCACCAAGGGCACCACCGCTGAAGAATAATTAAGCCAAAGATTCGAAGGAAATTGAAAGCAGTGAATACTCACATGACTGGAATGGTGGTACAGTCGAGGCCGACAAGAACATCGACACCTTGAACGACGATACCAAGGAGCCCGAGAAGCTGTGCCGTCTGGAGCCGGAGGGCTTGGGCCCAGAGATGGGGGTAGGAGCTGGAGCTGAAACGGGGGCGGGCGGGGAACGGGGGAGGGGACGGGCTAAGGCTGGGGTTTGGGCTGGGGAACTGGAATAGGAATGGGGGCGGGAGCAGGGACGAGAACTGGTTGAGGAGGAGCGGGGGTAGGGATATAGCCAGCAGTGGCTACAGCGATGAGGGCAAAGAGAGCGAGGGATTTGGAGAACATCGGAAAAGAGTGAAGTGACCGATCGACGAGAGGTTGCAGGCTAAAGTAAAAGAGAGAAAGGTGAGCAGGTTTTATACGTTTCGATTCGATCTACCTTCGGCCGATTTTAATATACACATATGCATCCATCTATCTATCGTGTTAAATGAACATAAAACATAATTTAATTGAAGAAAATTCACTGAGCGGAGAAAGCAGTGAAGGGTGCTAGAAGCCAATTTACACCTCTATGTCACCTTCCACGCTTCTCTGAGCACTTAGAATTATACTCAAAACCTTTGAAAGTATTTCACAGCATAATCTACATCTGTATTAGCTCCTCACCTACCATCTACGAATGTTCTTTAACTAACTTGTAATGGAACTGGGGTCTGCTTTCAATATTCAGCTTCCCATCAATCAACTCGGCAACCTGGCGACGTTCGTCCACCGTACGTGTATGACTGTCTTAAGGATAATTAATTTTTAACCAAGTTCTGTATGTGTTGAGCGTAATCATCTCGCATATAATGTATAGCCGAAAGATCAAAGCGGCCACGCCACCGCGTCCAATGAGTACCCGTTCTGATTGAGGGAACTTGGCAGTTACTGTATATAGCATTTGAGTTTCGAAGCTCCCTTTTTCCATTAATCAATCGAAGTACGACATCCAATCATGTAAATATGTATTGATTGCAGCACCCGTCTATTGGCAAGCGAGCATCATTTGAGTCCGCGGTCTTTAATATATAAAATATTCAAACCAGTTGCATTAGAAAATTTGTTAATTACGAAATTTAATATGCGTGGGCCTTTCAGGTCACCTGCTGTTGCTGCCATATGAGTGTCAGAACTGGGTAAACGTACCAACCATTGTGACCACCGGTTTAGCCTAAAATTTAGCACCGAAAGTGGAATTTGAGAAGAAATCTGAATAATCCTCGAAGTCGATGTACATGCCAAGTATGAGACAGAATGTCAATCGGATTCGGCCGCTAACCCCTCACACTCAATGGCTTGTCAAGCTGGTATAAACCTGAGTGTATGGTATGCTTTCTATAGTCAACGGCTCGCAATCACGGTATTGCATGGTGAGTGTAAAAACAGATAAACAGAGGAATTTCTTGTCCCATCTGACAATGGAGTAAACAAAATAGATGGATTAAACCTGCCTCACAGATAGTATATTATGCCGGGAAAAAAAAAAAGAAATATGCACCTAAATAACATCCTATTGAGCTGAGGATCAGTCTTTTCGTCTTTTCTTCGCTGGAGGTTCTGATGTTTCTTCCACAGTTGGAGCTCCGTCTTCCCCGGTAACCTTTCCACGTTGACGCTCCTTCTTTCCTTTCCGCTTCTTCTTTTTCACCTCTGAACCATCACCGGCGTCGCCTTCCAATTCACGATTGCCCCATCCTCGTTCTTTTAATTTGTCCTTTAGAATCTTCAGCCGTTCTGCTCGTTTGGTATCCCATCGGCCATCTTTCCGGTATGGCGCGATCTTCTTTATGCTCATAAACTCATTCAGCTCCTTGTCAGTAGCAAGCAGAATTTCTGCAGGCGTTAAGGAGTACGATTGTGGGGCCACTTGAGTATAATGGAAGCGGGTAGGCATGTCTCCAACCTATGAGAGTCAAATATGTGATTTAAAATAAAATAAAATGTGAAGAAATAAACGATGTACCATGTCATTGAAATCCATGCTATAAATTTCGTCCAAATACTCCTGAACTTTCCTCTTTCTCATCTCTTCAGTACCGTCCCATTCTTCATCGTCAGCTGCAGGAAGTTCATCGGCATCCATGGCATCAATGTCAACACCATCTTCCATTTCCGCATCATTTTGTTTCTTCTTCTTCTTCTTCTTCTTCTTATTAGACGAAGACGCAGGCTCATCATCCTCTTGATCTTCAACGATATCACCAATGTCGACGTCATCGTCCCATTGAGGTTTCTCTAATATATCCTCCTAGAGTGCAAGAAACTATTAGAGGCCAGGAAATCAGTAAGGATCAGCACGTACTTCTTCACCTGGAGCTTCTGCATTGTAGTCGTCATTGTACAGCTCTGCCATTTGCTTTTCGTGCCTCTCAGGATCCCATTCACCATCCAAGTCAAAAGCTCCAAGAGCTGATCCGAATGTAAGCCACACAGTGTATGAGGATGGAAGACGAAGCATACCATCAGGATCGATTTCCACACCGCCCTCTTCACCAATCTTCTCCAACTTTTGCCTTAGCTCCTTCATCTTTAACGCTTTCATTCGTCTGACTTCTTCCTTCTTCTTCTGCAGCTCTTCCTCCTTCCGTTGCTTACGTCGTTCACGAGCCTCTTTTCGCTTGTCGTCCTTTCGGCGCACTGTTGATTCGATGTTACGTGGGTGCGTTTGAATCACGGCGGCGTCCCTATGAAGAAAGGTGAGTAAGAATTAATTACCATAAAGATAGCGATCAAGCTCACGGTTCTTCGAAACGGAAATTGTATGATATTTCGAATGTTTCGGCTAATTCTTCAAACTCTTCATCGCCATCCTGAATAGGTCCTTGTCCGTCCGCCGTCTCTTCGCCCTCCTCTTTATCGCCCGAGTTACGGGTAATCTCTTTATATGTCGGTATGCGTTTCGATTCTCGATCAAGCCAACCTCGATTCATGATATAACTGGATCATATAAGAATATTGCTAACGTGGACCAAGGGCTGTACTCACTTCATAAGGAATTCTTGATCGTCTTCCTCCCGAGGCTTTTCCTTATCCTTCTTTGACTTCTTTTTCTTCTTCTTCGGTTTGCCTTTCCCCTCTTCATTTTTGTCTTCATCCACAATAGTTGTATTCTTTTCGACAGATATTAATCCTTTGATGTCCTCCCCGACTTCCCGTCTCAAGAAGTCTTGATACTCCTCCTCTTCGCGCTCAATATCATCCTTCGTTTTTTCTCGTGGGACCAGTATATTGTCGTCCTCATCTTCAGTTTCGATAGCGTTATGGAAAACATTGATTGTCTCAAACCGAAGGGCCTCTTGCTCTTCTATGTGTGTTCGGATCTTAGGTTCTGGTGAAGGACTTCGTGAAGTACTTTCCAACATCGAAGCTAGAATTTGCTGCTTAATTGTGACTGGCTTTGCCTGTAAACGAATCATAAGCTTCCAGATCAACGCAGGCGATAAGTCTCCTAACATTATCTTTCTGTGACGGCTTCGGTCGCGGTCGTGTTTCATTGACTCGCCCTTTCTCCTCTAAACAATGAATTAAATAAGAATATATATATGCACAGATAAATTATCTCACGTTCGAATATGCTTTTAGAGCCATCGTAAATCTCAGGATCTCTTCGCTTAATTTTGGCAAGGGTTCGCAGGATAGCAGCATCGACCGCGGGTGTGAGTTCTTCAGCATCCTCGTCTTCTGACTCGTCTTCCGAGTCTGATTCCTCTAAATCAGCTTCATCAATATCAGAGCCATACTTCTCTTTTACTAAATAGAATATCTGTAGTCAGTATAGCATAGGAGAACAACGCCTAAGAGACGCACATTTGCTCAATTCCTCTCGTTCCTTCTTCGCAGCATATGCTTTGGCGAAATGCTCATTAATGGTAAGCTGGACATCTTCATCTCCAGACTCAGATTCTGAGTCAGAGAGTAATTTAGCGGGCCCAGCCATAGTCAGTTGCAGCTCGCGCGGTGGCAAAAAGTGCAGAAGCAGAAATTCGGATCACGTCTATAGACGCCCACAAGCAACCTTACCGCGTCCACAACATCCACTTGACGCGTCCATTATGGCTACGAGCGAGTTGATCGAAATAGTAAACAAACTAGGCGGGCCAGAGGTTACGCTTGAAGATGTGGATTGGATGACAGACTTGCCTGTTGGAAAAGATGTGGTGGAATTCCTCGTTTCGCTGGCAACAGGTGATACGGCACTGAGTGATGTTGCATTGGGGAAGGAAGAAAGAGACATGTAAGCTCAAGCTGTAATTTATTTCGATTATAATGTTGACTGTATGTTAGATGGCAGAGAGCCATTTCAACTAAAGCGGCTGATCCTTATGATGCTTCAGAATATTGGCTAGGATCTGAATCCGAACGACAGCGCCACCTTGAAATTGTTGAACTCGCAGCTGAATATTTGCGGTCTTCTCCATTGGAGTAAGCTATCACTTTTGCATTCTCTATTATTTCGATTGAATTTTCCAAGGTCTTCCATAAGTCATATCGAAAACGAGCAGAAATTACTAGACGAGGAACTCGGACGGTTAAATCATCGTATCTCCAAATTAAAGTGAATATTTCTTAATGACATTACTTTCATGTAACTGATAAATTTTCAGAGAGCAATCGAGTCAACAAAGTCGTACCAAGAAGAAAGTTGAGGCTGCCCAATCACAGACTTCCCAACTTATTACAGACATCGAGGAAATTTTGGGAGAACTCTCGTCCAAAGTGCGTTTATAATGTCTTCTGCAAAACTATATCATTTATACTTTGGATTTAGGCAGATAATACTGTATCAAACACGATAAAGGCCGCTTGTCAACTATCGAACGATAAAGCAAGTGTGGAGCAATTTTTAAACTTGTAGGTTCAAGTTGTGTATAGACTGATTACTTCATCGGCTGATTGTATCTTAGTGATAACCTCTCAGCGATATTGAGTTCCTTTAACGAAGCATATTCGAATTTAGCCCGGATTCTGGAATTATGCTCGGATAAGCACCCGAGGGACTCTTTGGGTGACGCAGATGCCATTGCAAACGAGATAGCACGTCTGAGTACCAATGTAACAACGCTGGAGGGAGCTGAGACTTCCCCTTTGAAAAATCACATCTGCGATGACTGGGTTTTTGAGACCGCACGGCGCGCCTGGAGTGTCGAACAATCTGAAGAATTACGAAGTAGATTTAATATTTTAAAACAGGTAAGTAGTATGCACAGTCTCGATTTAATTGAACCGCCCGATTAATTTGGCTGAATAATAAACAGACTTCCGATATTCTGAGAAATGAGCTCATACCACTAGCTACTATCATCACCAGTTCCCTAAATGGAATTGACCAAGAAGGAAACGAGATTCTTGTCGTAATTCAAGCGTTACTGGACGAACTGGACGATATCCAAGTCGATGTCGAACATTCTGACGCTGAGCCCAGATTACCCTGGAAGTCAGATGAACTGGAGGCCCGCATACGACACTTACTGAGACAGCTCCGAAGTAAGTAACTTTTATATGACGATTGGTTATATTTTGACATTCCCTTTTCGAAGCTCTCCGCCCTCCAGATTTATCCCCTCTGACATTGGTCGATTACGAGGACCTCAAGACGGAAATTTCAGGGATCCATTCACGATATGAACACGTCCTCACAGGCGTATCCGAAGCAGTTTCTACAGCTTCTCAAAATGCTTCCAAACTGTCTGTCTATCCCTCGGCTTCTCATAGGTTCAATCTACTGATCTTACTCTTCACGAATATCAGTTCTTCGAACGCCAGAAAAAATTTCTCAATTATATTGACGCCTTCACAAACAAATACCGTCCTTCCTATGGCTCCAAGCCAACTGACTCAAGATGAAATTTCTAAAGCCAATCTTCACATCGGTGGAGTTACACAAACCCTTGGAAGAATACCGGAGGTGAGTTGGCGGGCTTATAGTAGCCTATCCTCCAATAGATTGAAAAATTGAACTAATCGTGCTATTCATGGCTGACAGGACTTTTTGAAAAGTAGTAAGGCTCACCGCCGACTTGACGCGTTCATCTCGTCGAATCGTCCCTGAAACTTCTTCGGCCCTGTCAGCGAAAGTTATTGGAAATTTCCGCTTGGAGTGGGGATGTTTACGCTGCTGTCATCGCTCCCAATAGAAGCCCTTGGATCCACATGGTAGCAAGTGCTTTACTTGCGATCCACCTGGTAGCACGTGCTTTACTTGCTGCGCAATTCAGGCCTGTCCGGTCTCAGTCTATCGTACGCGTCTGGGCAAGCAAGAATAAGTTGCGTCGCCACCGCTCTCTCGTAGGACCGGCAGATGACCGGGCCGTACCCAAGCCGGCGGAAGCGAATACATGAGCGTAGCTAAAGACGGAAACTGAGAAACAGAATTGGAAAAAGGAGAAATACATCGGAAAAGGAAAGAGAAGAATGAAGTAAAAGTGGGTAGTGGCAAGGATGGGTGCAAAAAATAGCAACTCGAAGTGTAACTATCGAGTACGGATGTGAGCGAAGAGAAGTTGAGTGAAATGACGAGCTACCTATCGAGTGCGGATGTGAGCGAAGAGAAGTGAAGGAAGATGGCGAGAATAACGAGATTAAATATGAGAGAGAAACAAAGAACAAATGGGAAAGAAGTCAATAAAGAAGATAAGAGAGAGAGAAAAGACCATGAATGAAGAAACAAGAAAGTGTGGCAAGATAAAGGAAAGAAACCATCGAGGTGGACAACGCGTTGACGTCACGTGCCTTGTCCTAAGACCGTGAACAAACGAGTTTGTCCATCTCTACAAATTCGCTTTCAGGCAAGTTCATCAAAGTGGCACGCATATCGGAGGCAATAGAAAAGATATGCATTTCTAAGACTAAAATGGATGGAATAAATCCCTAAACCCCGTATTCAAACAAGACTACACCTAACAGTACATTATTGTATAACATTACAAGGAATCATGAATGCGTGAAGGACATCATGCTCATTACCAGTGCGTAGGACCAATCTTCTTACCAGGTATAATCTTCTTGATAGCTACTGTCTCCGGATTCCACTCAACAGTGGTTGCGAAGCCAGCATTGCCCCACCATGCGAGGATACTGTTCTCACCGATGGTGCCGTTAGCAGGGAATTGCAAGCAGAAGAAAATTATGATGGTGGCAATAGCGACACCAGAGTCCAGACCGGCGGAAAGGACGTAGTTGTATTTGGCCCACCAACTGAAGTGACGGCGGCGGATAACGTACTACGAAAAATTATTAGATTATTTTGCAGACAATATTATGGGAAGTGGAAGCTGACCTGGAAGATGTATCCAACAAGTGCCCATGGGACGAAGTTGAGGGCAGTTGCTGGGGGAATGGCGCCAGTTCCAGAGAGGAGTACGGGGAAGTTGACATAACGAGCCCATGAGGATGGGTATCGGCGAGTGATCAACCACGGGATGACGGGTAGGGCTGCACCGACGAGGAAGAAGAAGACGAGAGGGTAGTAAATTTGGCCAGGCGAGAATATACGTTTTGGGCCAATAACTCCCCAAATGATACTAGCAGTTCCGAAGACCTGGGTGCTGAGACAGAAGAATCCGTCCTTTTGATTCGAGTCACAAATGCCCTCGATGTTGGTGAACATCCACGCTTGTACGGCAAGTTGGACAGTACCAGCAATGACGGTGGCGACGACTTGACCCCAGAACATGGGGCGTGGTGGCACCTTCATATAGTGACCAAGCTTGAAGTCAGAAACGAACGAGAGAGCTTGCACCATGGTGATGTAGCCCCAGGTCTTGAACAACATCATGGCGATGGGACGTCCGGGGAGGGCATAACCGATGATGAGTTCAGTGATGACGCTGGAAGTAGGTTAGAACACCGGACATTGAAGAGTTGCAAAGGAGCATATACGTACTTCAAACCGACTTGTTGATTGGTGATAGCCTGGATCATACCAATGGGGATGGTATAAACGAAGGCAATAAGCAAAGCCAAGATGAATGCCCAGACAGGCATTTGAGTTCTACAAACAAGGCATCTCAGGAAAGATCCTCGGTGCGGAAATGAAGGGACTTACGGCCAGACCTCGATGGCAATAACACCAAAGACAAACATGGACACGAAGATAATAACGTACCACCAGTCAGGGACTTGCGGGTAGCGGGACATGAGACGTGCATGGATATCGGGCTGCTCGTGCAAGGAGCGGCGAGACTGAACCCAGATTTGCTTCCTGAAGTACAAGTAGGTGTGCACGATCGTGGACGTAATGGAGGCGAAGGAAACACCATAGGCAAGTGCAAAGGTCGCTCTGAAAGGTACATGTATGCATGAGAGTAGTTCGTTATTCGCAGAAAAGGAAACTTACGAAAGGAAGAGCGGGCTGTAGGTCTCGTATTTTTGGGCGTCGAACGTAGATTGGGGGGTGAGAATCTCGGTGACGTTGTAGGCCGCGCCAGTGTTGTCGAAGCTCCCGGAGCTGGAGATCGGGAAGTAGGCAGAGAACCAGGTGTTCGTGAAGTAGATTGAAGGGGCAATGATCCAGAAGATTGCCACGAATCCAGCGAACACGTTGGCCTCAGCCCACCAGGGTGTCGCCAAAGGTGATCCAATGTACGCGATTTGGGCCCAGTCGAAAGTGATGACCGACATACCCATACCTCTGTGGTAACCGAACAGGGCTCCAACGCTGGCGCTCTTGGGGAAAATGAAGGTCACCCAAGCGAAGTAGCTCAAGGCATTGAAAAGGTATCCGGGGACGAAGTACCAGAAGAAGGAACCAAGGAATGCGTACAAGAAGAAACGCTCCCTAGAGATACCTCCGCGGTTACCTTGGCCTGAGAAATACTGCGAGTGGAGGGTGTTGAAGAGCGCGCAAGAGACCAAGTTTGCGGGCCAGATCATGGACGGGGGAGAGACGAGGAATCGACGGGCGACACCACCGAGTGAGAAACCCATCAATTGTGTGGACATGACCACGAGCCATTGATACAGGAAACTCCAGCTTTGGTTGTAGTAGACCCGCTGGACAGCGATGATATCGGTGGCGTAAGCGCTCTAGCGGCGGGACCGTTTAGAACACTAAGGTGCTACAAAAATACTACGATCAACTCACCTGTCCCGCAACAGTAGCCATCACAGTCGTAAGCCTATCGGATAGACATATCAATTATGTCGTCGATCATGACCGAAAAGGAAGGTTACTTACACATGTTCCTTGACGGTGTATGGACCCGGGTTGATCGCGATACCAAATATTTTTCTATTTGGCATGACGGCACTCCATAAACGACCGACAGGGAAGATCATCAGCTGTGCAGCGATACTGCTGATAGACACAGAGGGGAAACGGAAGAAGAAGAACTGATTGAGACCTGATGGAGATGAGCATACATGGTGCTAACTTTGAGAGAGGTGACTCACCGGGAACAAGGATGGAGAAAATGAGACCAATAACCCATGCACGCAATGTACTTGCGGGCATATCAATGTCATCAGTGTTGGACACCGAAGCACGGACTTCGGGGTAGGGGGAGTCGTCTTCAAGAACGACCATGTCCTTGTCCAAGTTCGGGTCGTCCCATCCTATTGCGCCGGTGACTTCCTGCAAAGAAGATGAGCTAGAATGGAGAAAGCAAGAGCTATGGTACGGACCGCAATGGCGTCGTCTGTGACCTCGATGTGGCCGACTTTGCCCTCCTCCGCATACTTGACATCTTCGAGCGAAGAGTCTCGTTTCTCATCGACAGCAGCAGACATGGTGTGCCTGTAGCGTGGAGGGGGAGGGGAGGGGGGAGGGGATAGAGCTAAGGGAAGCTGGAGAAGGAGTGGGAGAGAACATGGAGTATAAGAAGGATTCCGGAGAGCGTATCACGAGGAGATACAAACTTCCTGAGATAACCATGTGGACGGGAAAACGCAATAACGTCAGGGCCAGATAAGGGCGCTCCATGGATCCTGCTGAAGTTTGTATGCGAATGACACCTGGGTAGCTAATACTCCCGTCGATATCGACTCCAACGGAGCTGGGAGCCATAATTTTTGGTGGAGTAGATAGCAAAAAAAAATAGTCTTGTATTTCTCGATATGCAGCGAAAAGAATCGAATAATGGCTTAATTTATGTTCTTCCATGACAATAATTCTCCAGGATTAAAGCCCCGCCAAAGACCCGGGATCTGCGGTAGATCCCTTCTATTCTAAAACCCATACATCGCTTCCGCCGATCCATATGCTCCTCTAGCTGTACTCCTGCTTCCAATTCCGTATTGCCTTCGGAGGTCCGAAATCAAGCAAATACATGTTATACTCCTGATCACAAGCGGTCAATCCGACCCCACACCGTAAGCTATTTACAGCTCGTGTCCGTCCACTGGCTTTACCGTGGGCCTCGGAAGCGTCGGATATACTTCTCGACGAATTAGCGAAAGCTCTCGCACGGCGGCGCGTGTCGCTCTTCTCACAAGATGCATAACAGCTCTCTCTCGTACGTAGTATAATGTAGGACGTAGGTAGTATATGCTTCCAGGCTTCTGCTCAGTGCCCGATGCGACAAACCTGCATCGTCCGGTCTATCTGGTTGTACCATATCCGTCATCGTGGATCGTATTTTTAACATAACGTCAACATTCTAGCATGCAGTTATGGTTCGTGGTAGAGATCCGTTGGCTGTGATAATGCTAACGGCTTTTGCAGCTGATTGACAGAATAATCAACCTCGAGATGCCATTCGGACACTTCACATTGTCTCTAAAATTAGACGACAATTATTCCTACGCTGATAGTATGCGCAGCCAGTGTGGTCAGATTGATTCTCCGCATTGTACATATACATTTCATGTACTCCCAAGCCTGGCAGGGCCAAGCCTATCATCATGAGAGCATGAGAATCTCCGCCGACCTTTATCAAGGGACGCAAGCCTGTCCATCTCAAAATATCTTTCCACTCGCAATTGTTCGGTCCGCGAGTCGTACCAGCACTGAGGTTCAAGACGGTCGTGTGCCTCCGTTTTTATCTGGTTACCCACCGCTGTCAGGTTCATTCTTGCGATAGTGACAGTCTATAACTTTTCACATCGCAAACTACACCTTTACCGACTCAAAAAGACCCGTTTGAAGAATAGAAGAATAGACGTTCAAGTTCTCCCCTATTCCATGTAGGACAACCCTGACCGAGCCTTTCGGCTTTGGATGTTTGATATTGCCCACCCAATGATATACTATGGAGCTATGCCACACTGTCCACTACGTTGTTAGCCGGCGAATTCGGACACCGAAGTACTTATGCCCCCGTTCTCACTGTGGTTTTCTTCGCATCTCGTGCCTTGTCGACTAATGTCTTCCCCGATTTCGCTTTCCGGCGTGGTCCTCAAGAGTTTCCTATCCTTCTCGGATTACCCAATCTAGCCGACATCTAACGCTGCCAGACCTGTAATGTTCGCTGACGTTCGAGACCGCCGCATTGTTGAGGATATGGAGAAAACTTCATTAAAGTCCGTGATCGACGTTTCCCGATACCATCTGACCAAAAATACTGGCTACTAATAGATCTAAACGACAGATAATGTTATCAGCTCAGGGAGAAAAATTCCATCCAGCAAAATGAGACGTCCCTTGAATATGAAGTCATGGGATGTCCTGTCAATACGCTATCTCCTCGCGCCCGCAGTCAAGGACCGGGGGAAAATGTTCATCACATCCAGGAATCTAGAAAATTCAATGGGTGTTTTCGCAAGCAATAAGATAGGCCGAGGGGACGTCTCCTTATATTTTGCTTGCCACAGTATTCTGTTCAATTCATCAAGGCTTGGCATCCATACAAGAACGAAGATAAGAATACAAACACCTAATGTTCCCTTCTTAGAAGTCGATCTTGAAATGTTTTTTACCTGACAGAGAAGCTTGTCAGAGCTTGTCCCCAAAATCCCTTTAACTTTAAGTGCTCCTCCCCTGGTTCGATAGTGAATCCTTGATTGTAAACTTGTATTTGCGACGGTAAGGTTTTATAAAGTTTTGGGTTCAAGATGGGTCCAAGATGTATTTGGAACCATCATTCAGCGATGGAGAACCTCGTGGTCTTTCGCGCTAGTAGATAGACGGAATACCGCTAGGCTCGCACTTTTAGAAGACGTGTCCTAAAAGGGCAACTTGCTGGCAGATGTAAGGGGTGATGGAGGTGAGCAGGGAGTTGAGAAATGCCTATTTGAATCAACGCCCATGAAGACATTCCTGAGTACAACAAAGAACATTCTAGATTGGATGATACTTGAAAGGCCAAGAATAGGAGAAGATAACTTGAAGGAGTTGGCGCATTCAGGGGCCAACTTGGAAAGATGATCGAAGGATTTGGAATAGCAAAGAAGAGACAGGTAGTTAGCCGATGTTTAGGCACCTCAAAAGCTAGATTTCCTCTCAGGGAAAACGGAAGAAAATGAAACCCTGAAGTCCGAGGTCAGAAGAAAACATATCCTTTACATAAATGAAATCGAAGGGAAAGGCATAATTCCTCCTCTACGTGGACCTGCCATCAGGAGGATGGGGAAGAATATCGGCAGAGTCCTAGGAAGTACAACCAGGTTGTTGCCAAAGAACCGCCGTCTGATTGTCCTATCGTGTCTCTAACAGTGCACAAAGCAACGATGAGTGAGTATATATAAAAGAAGGAAATGGATATTGGATAGCTAACCATCATAACTTTATTCTTCAGGTGGTTTCTACAGCCGAACGGGAAAGGACGGTGTTCACGGGCCTCTGAAAATTTGGCATATACATGCGAGCTAAGTTCATGACCAAAAGGGCATAAACTGTGTGCGATCATATTAAAGGTTAACTGGATATTACTTCCCCCGAAAAATAAACGGAAAGCTGGAGCCTAGAAGAGTAATCCTTGAAGTCGTTTTCGGTATCAAACAGTTAATAGTCTCCGAGTCGGTCATCGTTGAAATTCGATCCTGAGAGATACCATAGACGACGCGAGTCGGAGTCCTGTGCCGGGTCGTCGGTAATGTGTAGCTCCTTCAGGAAAAACTTGGCAATTGCTGATATTTTTTGTGAATCCAAAGGCTTCAAGGCCTTTGTTCCGTTCTCAAAACATCATACGTTAAATATATGGGGGAGTTTCCAAAGTTCTTTTCATCACGGACTTGAGACCGGCTACACCGCGAGGAACTTGCTGCCAATAACACGGGAAGCTATAACCCAGTCCCTACTGATAAACGGAGCGGTTGAAGGGATTCCGAGATAGATTCCGAGATAATGACGAAATTGAGCGTCGTTTTCCCAATGGTCGATCTAAACCTAGCAATGATGTAAATATTATCGTAAGTCATTTGCAATAAAGAAAATAGAACCAAGAATTTACAGGTCTTAATGTCAAAAGAGATACCCTTTTCTACAGTGAAGAAGCTTTAATATGCTTACCGTTACATGGTGTTCAAAACTATCAGTGAATGTTCTTCATCGAGGCATTGTCGAGGCATCCATTCCATCGGCCGGGATCATCGGCCATATTGGAATGTTAATGGACTTAGGAAACAGGTATAGACTCCTTCTCCAGAGAACGAAGCTGATCTGACATTCATAGATGCGCAGGAGGTATCGCACCTACCTCTAATTTTGCTGCTTTGAAGAGCGGCCGAACGGCAGAAAGATCTTTGCTATAATTACCGAAGAGGTCGTCTTGCCGAGATTGCAAGGGGAGACATCCCTTCTTCCAGCAGCAAACCAGTTGGTGGCTAAGGTCAGTCGTATGGTCTGAAAGACTGCGCATTGTAACATCTGTCATAGAACCGGGCCTTGGGCTCAACCAAAGGACGCGAACTCTGGCCGTGCCTCCGTTTAGGTTTGCCTCCGCTCTCAGAATTTTCATTTATAGCTAAAGACAGTCAAGAAGAGTTGAACCACGGATGTATCTCTAATGGACTAGAAAACAACATACCTGAAGCGGAATGAGGCGTCTCCCATGAAAATTGAAATTGAAAGCAAACCATGTGGTAACTGCGATTATTGACGAAGTCAAACCAGACACAAAGGCTAACTCTATGAGACAGTTTACAATAGCTTCTATTCTATTTTTCCCCGTCCTTTGCTGGATTAGACGGTAATTAGATGATCAGACTCAGAGCCAGCGAGGGCAACAGAAGACGACACGAAATGTCACGAATGCGCGTGACGTCACGCATCCTCATTTGGACGACTGGCGGCGTTGAACCATTCACGCACAAGTCTCGAGTTTCGAAATTCGCTCTTAACTGCACCATCTCAGATTCTTTAGAACAAACATAGCGAGGTCTTATTTACCGGACTCATATTTCTAAAAATCGCACAATTAGGAGAAAGAGCGGCGGTCAGGCGGACAAACCATGGATCCTTTCGAAGTGCGCATGCAGTTTCTGAATCATTTGAAGCGGCTTACTGCGTATGTATCATTCATATTTACATTTACTCCATGGTAATCATATGACGGGCTTGACTGATTCATCCCTCCAATTTTAGAGCGCAACACTCGATACATAAGATTGTTACTTTTGCGTTAAAGTACTACTCGAGGTGTGGTGAGGATTTGTGGGAATGCATTTTAGAGGAGTGTGAGAAGGTGAGCAGATACCAATAACGTTCGCCTTGTATTCATCTGATGCTTATGACAGGGTAACACAAACACGCGAATCAACATCCTGTACTTCCTCGACTCCCTCTGCGAAAAATGTCTCTCATCACGCCCTCCAACATCAAGTACCAGCAAACCCGTAAAAACATATGTCGATTACGTGACCAGAGATCTGAAGCAGGTTGTTGATCTTGTCGTGCCGGATGTAAGGTCAGGATTGCTGAATTTAATGAGTACGAGACAGGCGAGAATTCTATCTTCATTAGAATGGGATAACAACTCATTCATAATGATTTTCTAGGTTCTTGAGAGCTGGCGAGCGAAGAGAGTTATTGATCCGACGGTTGTGGATCAGATTCTGGAAGATTTGGATAAGCGGAAGGAACGGTGGGTTTACCTCTAACCCCATCTACGATTGCTTTTTGCTTAGATATGCCTTAGTATCCATGATCTACCCACAGTTAACGAGGATCTCTCAGCTCATGAAGTACAAAAACGAATAGAGGAAGATAGAGAACGAGTGCGTATCGCCAAAGTGCAAATTAATCTTCATTTTTATTCAACCATTGTATCTAGCATAAACGCCTCCGTGAACGCCGCTGGGTCCAGCCAACAACCCGCTCAACAGCACAACCAAGATTGGCATCTTTCTACCCTCTCCCTTCCTCTGCTTCCAAATCATCTTCCTCACAACACCTAGCTCCACCAACTACATCGGCCGAGTCAACAGCCGAAGCTTTGCCGATAGATGTAGAGTTTGAAAACGCTTGGGAGACAACTAGCGATTGGAATGAGGATGATGACGAGGCTGCATTAGAGGAAAATGTACTTTGCTTTGGGGACGATGAGCCGCCGCTGCCTTCTAGAGAGAAGGATCCCGATATAGAGATGGCGGGATAACAATAAAAGTACTCATTCTACTTGTTTGTGGGACCTTTGAGATGGCATACGTTTGTTTAGTTTGTTATAGCCAGTCAGGGTGGCTGCTTTATTTTCCATGTACGAGTATTACTAGATTGGTATGAATAATGTAAGTGTAAAAAGATACAGATGCCGAGCGAAATCGAATAAATCACGCAAAATATACATTTTAGAGTGTATCTACTTCTCAATCCGCCTGCGAACTTTCGTACTAGTGACTCGTATTTTCTTGTCACTAAAGACCAGATCAATATATTTTCTTAAACATCATTCAGGATAAATCTTACGCGAAATCTCTAGTCGACCTGGCTCGACTATTTTTCTTGATTTGGTTACGCACAATCTTCCGACGAGCGGCCGCCTGAGGATCCTTCGTAGCCTATAAACAAATTAAGTACATCCACCAGACATAAATAACACGTAAAATACATACCAGAACAACCCTGTCGGTGCGACGCTCTCTCCTAATGGTGGCGATGTTTTGTCTGATAGCGTTATATACTTCTCCGAACTTGGTCGTCCCAACTTTCTCTTGAATCAAGTCGGTTAATTCCTGAGCCAAAGTCCTCAAGTCATCTAAGGCAAATATATCAGTCGACAGTCATATTTGAGCAACAATAATGATCACTAACCCATTGCCGTATCGCGTATGGTATCATCATCGATATATCGATATACAGGATTCAACATATGGACCAAGAATTTTTCTAGTGATGAGGGCTCCATATGCGATGACATGGCCGCGAACCACCTGAATATCACCGTGGGTTGTTCGAACCAATTAGACTAAAATCGGGCGAAGTCATCAATAAATACTCAAAGACATTCGATCACCAAAAAAGCGTACCTCAATAGTAGGCTTGTTTCTCCTGGCCAACCAAGCCGATCTAGCTTGGTAGGAAAGCTTGGAGAAAAGCCATGGCAAAGGATTACTCTTGATATTCTCGAGTTTATCTTCGGGTTCTAATCCAATTTGAGCATCATCACCATCCGCTTCTTCTTCATCTTCGCTTTCACCTTCACCTTCTTTCTCTTCCGGCCCAGGAGCTTCTTCCTTGACTGAGACCAAAGAAAAACACTTCCCGATGTATAACAAGTTCTTCACAATTTGGACACCCGATGTTGCATCTAAGGTTTCGCTCTTCAGCTGCAGACACGAGCAACGCGCGATCTCAATAAGACCCGTAAGAGATAGCAAATAACTGTCAGCGAGCTTCGTATCGGGGGACGCAGGAGGAATTGTCGTGAACAGTAGACCTATCAATCGGGACGATACGCCACGAACCCACGCATGAGGGAAGAGTAGATGTGCGGCAACGTCGGACCATACTATGGCGTTATAGGTCTTGACTAGCTCGGGTTGGACACGAAGGGTCTTAAACACAGCATTGAGAGCATGGTACGGTAACTGCCACTCCACATCAACTTCCATATCTTGATTATCTTGGGCCTCTAATTCTCGCAAGTTTATGGCACTCTGTGTGATGGCCACGTTCATATCTGCCAAGATCCCCGAAGAGTATTGGGTGATATCTTGTTGCAGCGTGTCAATAACAAGTCCATAAACGTGTGCAGAGACTCGAGAAAGATGGATCTGTGCTTTGCCAGAAGACCAAGTGTGCAAGTGCGATATGACTGTTTTCCTAAAGTCCACGTCGACTCTCTTGATGAGCAATTTGATTAGTTCAGCAGCCATTTCACGGCATTTTGAGGCGTCATCGTTCGCGATAACCATCACTAGTGCCACGAAGAACAGTTCCGCATATTCCCTGAGGATGGCCTGATCGAACTTCAAGAAGATAGCGTTCAAGAGCTCCATAACAGACTTCCTTCCACTTTCAAAGACATAGGAAAGATTCTTGGCAAGGAAATTTATTTGATTCTTTAAGCGACCTTTGCCTTGGGGGTAGTCCAGCAAGAACTGCAAAAGAACTGCACGGCAGACTTCCTGGACCTGTCCTGATTGGTTCGTAACCATGATTTCCTCAACTCTATCCATGATATCATAAATCTCGACAACCACAAACTTGCGGGATATGATCGCCCGAAGCAGCGCGAAGACAGCTGCTTGGCGATCAGGTTCTTCAAGGTCCACAGTAATAAGTTCGATGAGGTAACTGAGATCCTTCTCCTTGATTTCGGACGATTTGCAGTCACGGATGATGACAACCAAGGTTCGGAATGCGGTTTGCACAACCTCGGACTCAGTATTTCCAGCTTGTCTGACGAGATGCATAATTTGCTTGACAAAGACAGGCAAACCCTCCTCGTTCGCTTTCAAAGGACATTTCACGACCAACGCGGTAGCCTTTAATCCATGGAATACCACTGCAGCTTCTTGTGAGAAAAGTGTGTTCCCAATCACAGGTACCATGGCTTCCAATCGAGATAGGATTTCGGGATCTTGCAAGCTATATCGACCTCGCCTGAAGGCTACATTGAACAAGTCTAGTCCAAATACGACGAATCTGCGGAGAATAAATAAATAAGTATTGCAGCAAGCAGTCGCAGTCAGAAACAAAGGATAACTGACCTATATGAATTCTGTGCATAATGATTCTCGTGGGTATCAAGGCGCCGTTTCGTCTGGACAATGAAATTCTTGCCCTTAACCTTGCCTGTGACATGACATGGTGCATCCATCAAGAATTTGGCATTCTGCTGGATCAACGCGTGACACAGTGAAATGTACTCTGGACCGTTCAGTCGTTCATTTGCATTTAAGCCCGAAGAAATCCGCTTTAAGACCTCGTCTACCAGTTGCATAGCCTTGGCCGCGCTAGTTTCATGCATAACGCCTTTGATAGGGCTTATAATGGAACTGATACGGGCTGGTGTTATAGAACGAGCAAGAATGGAAAAAGTATCCAACGCTTTCGAAGAAGAACCCTTGACTTCAAGGACAGTGGTTTTGAACCCTTCAGATCGAACATCGTTTCCTGACTGGCCGAAGATCACTTCTGCGGAGACGTGCGCGGCATCGGTAGCGCAGGAATCCAGGTCAGTGAATGTCGATGCAGCCTCTCCCGAAGTAACGTGCACAATTAGAGCATGCACAACAACAGCAAGAATATGCAGATGGGTCCCTCGTAGCAGTGCTGCTCGCAGCTCTGTCATGATCTTAGGCAAATAATCAGGTCCGATTATTACAGCCACTTTACACAGCGATTCACGGGCCAATATCCTTGTTTCTTGGGATTTGGAACGGAATACCTGAGAGAGAATAGTCAATAATCGAGATATTTGCGCATCTTTCAAAGCAGCAGGAAGATAGCAAGTGACTTTGGCTATTCCCACTGATACTGGGATGCGAAGAGAATCTTCATTTTCATCTCGGGATTCTAAATGCTTGAGAAGACTGGGAAGAAGTCGACCATTGACAGCTTCGGCAATCTTCTTGATAGAACTTGCACTTTTTGTTGGAACTGCCTTCGTCTCTTCTACTACTTCAGGTGCGACCTCTTCTTCGGCCGTCGCAGCCTCTTTGTCATCATCTTTTTGATATGCTGCTTCATCCTCATCTTCGACCTCTTCATCCATAGGGAAGTGGAAATTCTCCAGGACTGCTACTACTGCGCGAATGCATGCCCTTTCCGCGGGTGTCTTGGCCTTGACTAGATTCATATAGTGCTTGACCAAGTTGTTGTATGCACCCCAGCTCACATGGCGAGCAAGTACGCCAGTAGTTGCAATGGCAACATCAACAAGAATGTGATCCATATCCGGTGCGTTGGTGATGAAATGGCCAATCAGAGGCAGAAAGAGTTCTGCTATGGTTGCGCTACGTACGTTGCCACCATCCACATATTCTGATAGTCGTCGGAGAGCGCGAGTCCTCCTGTGGATCTGAATATGATGTACATTATTGAAGAAGTCTGCTTCCTTATCGCCGCCCGCTTGAAGAGGCCTTAGTTCGCTCAGCGCTGGCAGGGAATCACATTTTGCTATCCCGTATGCGAGGACACCAAGGATTTCATTGCGAACAAGTTCCTCCTTCGATAACAAACCGCGTTTCAACGCGGGGAAAAGTATCCTCATGAACATATTCTCGATATCACAGCTGCCCTTGGTCGTTAAAACATCCATAAACCTCCTGAATGAATAGGCGGCATTGGTACGGATTGCGAGCTCTTCTGGATCTTGAATAAACAGAAGCATGTTGTAGAGTATGGGCTGCCATTCTCTGAGGGTTAGCTGATCATAAAGTGATTCGTTAAGAGAGCTGAACCCTTCCAGACGCCGTTCGAAATCAGGCTCTTCAACGCGTTTCGCTGAGAACGCATTGAGGGGACCGAGAATACCGTATACTCGTTCCAGTGAAGGATCTACCAAGCGCAGCTGGCCGAACACGTCGAGCAACGCAATTCGAGCGGATTTGATCCGTAATATCTGAAAGAGTTTACAGAGCATATCGTATGTCTGCACACTCGTCGCGCTCGAAGGATCCTTGAAGTCAGGCACCATTGGAATTATTCCTTGAGTAATCTTCAATAAGTGTACTTTTGCTTTCTCGGGAACTGCCTTCGAGGGTCGTTTGAGCAACGGAGTGAAATGCTGTAGAAGGCGGCGAGCCTGGTCTTCGATGGTAGCGAACTGGGCAATTTGGGACAATATCGCGACCTGCCGTTGCAAAAGATTCCCAGACTTTGATAAATCAATCGTTAGGGCATCGAGAAGAAAGGATATCTGTGGTTTCAAGACATCATTCGCGACATCTTTGTACTCGGTGGATAAGGCCAAAGTATGCTCAATGATATCGAAAATACGAGCTATGACCACAGGTTTGACGCTCTGTGCTTGAAGACAAGCGTATATCTTGGGAAGGAGACGGTCATCATAATTAACCAAGAAACGGACATATCTTTCTTGAGTTGACCAGACATGAAAGAGTTCGAGTAAGGCCGATGGTGATTGAGTGTTTTCGCGTTCCAACGCGGCTAACCTGGGAGACACTACTGCCGAGAACGCAGTTGAGAGATAGGGACCGAAGTCAAAAGGCAAGTCCAGACGGAAGAAATCAGTCAATCTCTTGACACCAAGTTGCCGCAAAGAACGAAGTGCACGACCGTTAAAGAATTCAGCTAGTTCATCAGCAACGGCTTCCAGTTCGTCGTCTTCTTCTTCAGGTTGACCTTCAGGTTTGTCTTCGTGTTTTTCAGAGCTCGCGTCTAGCCTCCTCTGGGCATAAGCTACGCATTCGATCGTGACAAGGAATAGCGAAGGCCAATACGCCACGATCCGCGGACCCATACGTTTAATAACGTCACCCATAAGGTTGAGGAAACCAGCCCGTTGTTTATCTGACCAATCGAGGTTAGTGGGCAATTGAGTACAATTCGCATCCAGTCCAAAAGGTTCCAACATTAAATCCACCAAAAGTTTCAATTCCTCTGGTTGGCACGCTCCCAGTGCGTTGAGCAGGCTCGCTCGTTTGGATCTGCCCTTAGTTCGGCCGTGACGCTCGAGCATCATCCCATAGAAGAGCCGAATGATGAGATCTATGAGTTCAGGTCGGTCTGCTCCTTCGACCGTTGTCGACAGATCAAACGCGGTCAATTCGTCCCGCCATTTGGTAACATCCAATAGACCGTGGAGTTGATTCTTGTACGGAACTAGATGTGGAGACTTGTAATTGAGGATGCAGGTCAAGGCGACAGTATGCAAATTCCGATCCGGGTGAGCAAGTAAGGATTTGTACAGCGTTTGCAGAGTGGCCGTCCGGTGGAATGCCTTGGGATTATCGAGTTTCGAAAACATAGTGAGCCAATGTAGTAATCTTGCCCGGGGTGGTTTGCTTGACAATTCAGGAGAACCGAATGATAGGAAAAGGCGAATGATCTCAGCGTTGTGACGCTGTGTTAAGGAAGCTGCTTCGGCAAGAGCGACCAGGAGTTGATGCTCGTAGTTATGAACATCCAATCTATCCCTTTTGACCTTAAAATTGTATGAGATGAGCAAAGACAACAAAGTGGAAAGGATTTACATACCTCAAATATGCCCGTTACAACAGGATCACTTTTGAGCCATTGCTCTGTAGCCTTGCGCAACTTGGCAGCACTAGGATCTCTCCAAGTCCGCTCAGCTTCCATCATCGCACTTTCTTCATCAATATCCATAGAATCTTGTGTATCGTTTATGCCCCCATTAACGATTGTCTCGATTTCTCCATACACAAGGCTCCAAACGCGGTCACCGAATCTTTCACTAAACGTAGCAAGAGCCTTGCACGTCGGAAGCCATAAAGGCCGCAAATTGACCTGTAGTTGGGCTATTTGGATTTTTAGAATAGCGCAAAACTATCTAATTCGACCAACTTACCGATAAGCCACCTGATGCAGGCGTCACTACCGATATCATCACCATCCTTGACTATCTGTGTAGTCCCAGTTATGCGAACTACACGCTCTCGAATACCATGTAAATCCAAGCTAGCTTCTTCGCCCTGAAGACAGGTTCGCAAGGCAGGGCTGCTCGCACAGCTTTGAACAATGTTTGATGTGAGCAGGCGCAGAGCAGACAGTCGTAATCCGTGCTGGCTGTTGAGAATAGACCTCTGAAGATGCGGATAAATATCTTCCAATGCAATTTTAGCAGTTGATTTGACACTAATGGGAATAGCGTTAATTTTATAAATGAGAATACGGCGGACTCTACTGACCGTTTAGATAAAACAACGAGTCCATCTAAAACCAATTGTGATTGTGGCCATTTCTTAACAGCACGGCTTATACATGAAGGGATGTCAAACTCAATATTCTGACCGGGTAATTCTGCCAGCACTTTAACACAGGTACCGAAAACCTTAGTAGAACATTCGATCTTATCAGGATCATTCTCGATAGCCTCCAATGCATTAAATGCGATAGACTGAAGACCTGGAGCAACTCCTGACAATACAGGGCAGAGTGCAAGAATACAAGCAAGCTCATTTAACTGCAAAAGCGTCAGTGCGAAGAAGGTCGACTTGTAGAAAAGACTAACATTGGATGTGCCCATATCCCATGAAGCGAGCTTATTTTGTATAATCTTTGAGATGTGTCCTAGCCAGCGTTCATCTACGTCGTTAAGTCTGCCTTCTCCTACTAGGGACGAGAGTAGCGAAAGAGTTGTCGTTGGTTCCGATTCAATCAGTTGCCCCGTATGCCTGAAAAAAGGTTTAATAATTTGATAAATCAATAATCCTATGCTCACTTTAAGGTGAATGAGAGCTCTATCAACCTCCATCCTCCCCAGTCCAAAGCAGAGAGGGCCCCGGTTAGCTTCATGCCTAACAGTGGATCCTAGAAACGAAATCCTTAGTACATCCCATGCAATATGATGTCAAAAGACAATGCCAACCTGCCAAGATGCTTCAATGAACCTTCGGCCTGCACTCATCCAAACTGGCATGTCTCCAGCCACAAGACAAGCTGCCCCTACAGTGATAACGGGTTCCGTCCCGATCAATATGACATCCTTTTGCGAAAGATGGGTCAGTATTTTGGATAATTGGTTCTCTGATGATTTATCAGGAAGTTACAATGCGTAGTATATCGACAAAACGTACGTGATAGTCGAGAGCCCTTGCGCACGGATGTCACCGTAGATAACACTGTCATGATTGGCAGTAGCTGTGAAGTTGGAGAATCGATGAACAGCGAGACAATAATGTCAGATATAGGCGTGAATTGTTCCGCGTTATTGCAGTGATGAATCAGCGCGGTCAGGACTCGCTTGAGCATGAGTTTCTTGGCTGAGTTCGCCTCTTCCTGAAGATAACTTCCTATCAAATCTGTAAAGAGAGACGGTGTACAAGTATGCAGCGTATGTGCGACAGACTATCAGAGTATATGGTTAATATATAGCCTTTCTGTGGTCAAGACGAGACGCACCTTAAAGGCATATACAAACATCCACGCTCCACTATCCTGGATCGGATCCAGATCTCGTAAGATTAATCTTATCGCCATCTTTCTATTGTCCCCTTTAGTGCGTCGTAAAACGGTAGCCCAAACTTCGGAGACTGCTCTCTGAATTTCAGGATTGCACCGCACCATAACTGCAAGGAATTGTTGCCATGTCTCTTCCAGAACGGAAATGTCTGATCCCATGAGATGTTTGAAGAATTGAGATAGCGTCGCAAGTAGAATGTTCAGAGTTTCTGCCTCAAGTGAGCGAGCGAGAGGGGCTAAGAGGGCACCCAGTAGGGGCATATAGTACGGTTGTAAGGTATGCCGTAGATCATGGATTAATTTTTGCAGAAGGCTACACCAAATTAGCAATACTGATATATATAGCTTTAAAAAGAACATACTCGAATAATGCCCTGGAAGAACTATCATCTGCGTCCTTCGCAGCAGCGACCCAAAGCTGCACGATTTCCTCACAATGGTAGACGAGAAGAGGTACGCTGGCACTGAGAGAATACACGTGGGAGGCGAATCGATTGAACGCAGGAGTAAGAGTGAGCTGTCTCCAATGCTCTAGTCCATGTTGGAAATGGGACTCTGTGTCAGGAAGTTCTTCGTCAAGCGTGGATTGAACAGCAGCGGAAGGGAGGTGAACAGTTTTAAGAGTTGTTTGATAAGACTGGTGCTAGAAAGGCAAAATAAGTTAGCTCACGCTTTCTAATACTAATCGAATATCTACCTTAAACCTCTTCGTTGGTCTGCCGCTCTCTGGATCCATTGCCACAGTTTTGAGAGCAAAGATTTCTTAGACGCCGGCCCAGCTACCGAAACGAGAAAAAATGCTTCCGTGTTATAAACAGATCTGGTGCTCTCGATTCTCATTTGGCATGGCCATACTTCCTCATGTTCCCCATCTCGGATATCTTTTTGCCTTTACACTTGCGAAATTTCTTGATTGCGTCAATTCCGCGGACATTGTGGAACCTGACTTTTACTCCAGGAGTTGTCTTAAGCAGGCCTGAAGGAAATGTATACCTCATGTGGTTACCAGGCATAAACAATACGAATGATCACATTACCCTGCAAAACCAATGAAGCCTCTGAATCTGCTGTCGAGTCTCAGTAGCGACCCTCAAACATTGGTTTGAGGAAACTCTGTCACCCACGCCTTGCTTTGTTATATTAAATCTTCAAGCCTTGGATCAAGCAAATACATTTCCTTTACTCTCAGTGCATAGCTTCCTGCCCTTTCTTGTGGCAAATTACCACAATCCATCGAAATCGTAACGTCATGATAACCGTTAAAGGAGTCGACTTTATTGTCTCTCAGGGTGAGCACAGGTTCTGGAACTCAATATAAAGCAGGTACGCTCTCTTGAAAGGTTTCTCCACAGCTAGTCCTATAAATTATTGGGGAAAGAGTTCATTTGCCCATTCTAGGAGCCCTCCATGTGATCGTAATTAAAATATGCCTGCCGTGTCTATAACGCCGCTGAATTCTTTTCAAATAGAAGATAAACGTGGAATTGAACTATCCGTATGTCCAAGGGCTTCACGAGGGCTCCTTTCGTTGTGTCATGTTTTAGATCAACTCAATACGTCAGGCGGTCTTCGCATTCTCCTAGGTCCATTCCAGGTTTGCTGTGTCACGACTTGGGTATATAAAATGGCATTTGCACCAGAGCATTAGGCCTCCTGCACGGACACTATTCTTTCAGTCTCAGGACCGTTCTATCATGGCTACCGTCAAATCCGTTTCGATTACGGGGCATACCACCACTTCGTCTCCGCGGCCTCATATCCTCTATAGCGTTGAGGTTTTATCCAAAGATGGGCATAAATACACCCTGTCGAGGAGGTATTCTGAGGTACGGTCATCGCTCCCCTTTGTATCGAGATTTGTCTAATAGAGTGGATTATTTTGAAGTTTGACGCATTGCGAGATTCGTTAGGCTGCAATTCGGGTTCTCTTCCGCCGAAGAGGATTTTGACGACTACCTTTATACCAGCAGCATGGGTCGACGATAACTTGATCACGGAACGAAAGGCTGGACTTCAGACATATCTTCGAGGAGTCCTGAAGAGTGAAGATGCCTGTAATCATCCTGCAATGGCAGAATTTCTCGCTGCTAGTCCTAGAAGAAGGAAGACTTTGTCTCTGGAAGACGTATTGCCCTCGACGTTGTCCAAGAAGGATGTGGAAAGGATTGGTGCTACTCGCAGCAATTTGGTCGCCGCCGCATATTATCCCGACTGGTCAGTTTACAGTGTTCCTCCTGAAAGCATCGATTTCTCGAAGTTCGATTTACTTTATTTTGGTAAGTAATTTATTCTGGTGGTTTTCGTTTTCTCCAATCTGTTCATGATGCATACAGCTTTTGTCGTCCCTAATTCCTCCTGTGGCCTGTCTTGGGATGGTGGCTCTCAGTCAACCCTTCAGAGACTCGTGAGTGATCTAGAGCTTCATATTGCTTTATACTGATCTTGCTTATGCAGGTCACCAGCGCCAAGAATAGTGGATATGGGACGAAAGTCGCTCTTTCAGTGGGTAAGTATCCAAGATTCTAAACTTGATGTGTTTTCACTCGACTAACGTTGAAAACTTAGGGGGTTGGGGAGGTTGTGCATATTTCTCCAATGCTGTCAGCAATTCTGCCAACAGAACGACTTTCGTGCAAGCATGCGTAGACGCTGTAAAGACCTATAATTTGGATGGTGAGTCGATATTTGTCCATAAGATTATACCAACTCTGAGTAAAAATATCAGGAATTGATATTGATTGGGTATGTCGGATACAAGGCTTAATTTCGATCTTTAGAATAATGACATGTTATTTCAGGAATATCCTAATTCGGCAGGAGCAGGAAATGCTTATTCCTCGTCCGATGCTGCAAATCTCCTAAGCCTTTTCAAAGCATTAAGATTAGCACTTGGATCTTCTAAGATTATTTCCGCTGCTGTTTCTCACCTTCCTTGGCTTGGCCCCAATGGAAGCCCACTAACCGATGTGTCTGCGTATGCGGCGCAATTAACCACGGTGAACATTATGTGAGTAATTTCTTCTCGAAGTCTTAGTTCATAGCTAAACATATTTAAAAAGGAATTATGATGTAAATGGCGCCTCTGGGAACCCCGGACCCAATGCACCTCTTAGCGATGCATGTCATAAAAGTAAACAGCCTCAGGCTAATGCGGCCGCCGCATTAGCTCAGTGGACTGCAGCAGGATTCCCGACCAACAAGCTCCTTCTTGGGCTCCCCCTTTACGGATATGTGTCTAGAAGCACAAAGACTGCTCTATCGGATTTCATGGATTCTTCCGTGGCTCTCGAAGAGGCATTCCATGTCCCAGAGCATGCGCATTCCAGACCTTGTCTGGATACTAGCAAGAAGATCGACGCTGAAGCACTGGCAGCTGGAGATCTCAGTGCTTATATGGGTCAGCAGATAGCCTTTAAAGACCTGCTTAGGCTTGGCGCCTTGAAGAAGTTATCGAACGGCACTTATGGACAAGCTAATGGATACACTGAAGGTCCGTTAACGTTAAATTTATAATTCTTCCCAGATATTTATTCGCGCCACACAGGTTGGGACGACTGTAGTGATACGCCTGTAAGTACTTCTTGAAATTGTGAGGAGCGTCGGCATTTAAGATCTGGCAGTTCTTATTCAACGTGTCAAGGTCCACGGTCGTGACATACGACGACACGTATTCACTTGGGGATAAGGCGCTCTTTGCAAGGCAGAACGGTATGGCGGGTTGCTTCACTTGGTCTCTTGATCAGGTAAGAATGCCTTTCACGTGAAGAGAATTCTGCTAAGTAATCGTTGCGACTATAGGATGACGGGGTTAGCCTGCAGAGTGCTATTCGACAACAGCTAGGGAAATAACCCTGCACTGTTGATGCTTCTGGTGTTGGCCTTGATTCTCCTGCCGCTTACTCCGAGGGCACTCCGATCTCAGGCTCACCTATAATAATGGTTTGATCGATCTATGTAACGAGTTATAACGACAGTGTATGCTGGTACATGTAAATATCTGTAAATATTTGGATTTTTCTGACGACTCTCACGGGATAAACTATTTTTGCTTCGGGAACACGGCGGTCTGGTTCTACTGGCTAGTGCGAGCGTCAGGTGGTCCGAGGGCACACTGTAGCTGAGCGTTGGACGCTTCCAGTTAGTGGAAAGATGCCGTCGCGTCCGAAAAATTGGTCCCGCCAAGATATGTTCGCAAGCACAGTGCGAGACAGATCCGGTCAGCCCACCTTCCTCCTGCCCGTCGAGCTGTGTGCTCCTCTGTACGTTCCCTGATGAGTGCAGAACTTCATCCTAGCCCGTCTACCTCTTCTCAGGCTTTGGGGGAGAATACCCTTCTTCATGCCCCGTCCACTCATTTCGACTCTCCGTTCAACTCCAACCGTAACTCTGAGGTTTCGACTCCTCTTGCTTCGGCACCATTAATGCTGGATCACGACAGCAACCGCAGATATGCAAACGAGAAACCTGCGTATACCGAGAAAGGCCTCCCTCGACGCAAAAACCGCACTCTCGTTATCCTTGGGACCTTGGCGGCGATCGTAGTCGTCGTTCTGGCCGTGTTTTTGCCTGTATATTTCACCATCATAAAACCCAGGCAGAACCGAAACTTGTCGTCGTCGTCATCTTCCTCCGACACAGGCTCAGACTCAGGTTCAGGTAGCTCTGGCTCAGCCCAGCAGCCTGGCAGCGGGGGAAGTACTGGAAAGCCGTCTTCACTTGCTATCACTGGCGGCGATGGTTCAGTTGTAACTGCTTCAGATGGTTCTACCTTCAAGTACCAGAATTCGTTTGGTGGATACTGGTATCAAGATCCCACCGATCCGTATAAATATGCGGCGAGAGCACAATCATTTGTCCCAGCCTTAAACGAGACATGGAATTACGGACCAGACAAAATTCGCGGGTAAGCCGTTCTAATTTTTCAGTGAAACAATTAAAGTTAATAACTAGTATAGCGTAAATCTAGGTGGTAGGTAGCAGCATATTTTAGCGTGGAAATCTGAATGCTGAAAGTTTTCTGCTCGCTTAGGCTGGTTTGTACTCGGTACGTTTTTTGTACTTTGACGTCATTTAGGCTATTCTGACAATTAATAGAACCATTCATTTCTCCTGCTTTATATGAGAAGTATCAAACACCGCCAAACCAAGCCACTGATGAATGGTCTCTCAGTGAAGCTATGCGTGCAGATACATCTGCAGGAGGAGGAATCTCACAGATCGAAAAGCATTATCAGACCTTCATTGTATGTTTTCCTTTTCCTCTATGTCGTACGATTATTTTACCATTGTGTATATTAGACTGAGGAAGACTTCGCACAAATTGCGGCCGCTGGCCTCGCATGGATCAGGTTGCCCATCCCATACTGGGCGATCAATACATGGCCAGGAGAACCTTTCTTGGAGCGTGTCTCTTGGAAGTAGGTTACTACGCTACTATGCGTTGCTGCTTATTCATCGCTGCTCGCGTAGATATATCTTGCAAGCTTTCGAGTGGGCAAGGAAATATGGTTTACGCATTTACCTCGATTTACATACCGCACCCGGTAAGTTTTCTTTCCATTCATATCTATCCGTATTAATAATATCTCACCCAGGTTCCCAAAATGGGTATGACAACAACTTTCAACTGGGTTAGGTTGAGGGACTTACTAGTTTCGTTTCTAGCTACAATCACAGCGGGAAGTTCGGTCAGGTATGGTTCCTGTTTCAATGACCAGTATAATATGTGCTAATATCCGTCAGGTTAACCTCTTAAATGGTGTCATGGGGCTTGCCAATGCTGAGCGCATGCTTGGTTACATTCGCACCATAACCGAGTTCATCTCGCAACCTCAATATGTCAATCTGATTCCCATATTTGGCGTTCTCAATGAACCACTCCTGACCACAATGGGCCGAAGCACATTGGATTCTTTGTATGTGAAAGGAACTTGAGAGAGGTCGCTTTGTTCTCATTTTCGCCGTTCATAGCAATCTCGAAGCCCACAATTTGGTTCGATCCATTACGGGCTTCGGTGAAGGTAAAGGACCATATATAGCTATTGGAGATGGTTTTGCCGGTATTGGTTCTTGGTAAGAATTTAAACACTTAAAGATATGACACTTGTTAACGTTGGTAAACAGGGCTGGCTTCCTACCCAACTCTGACAGAGTTATTTTGGACACTCATCCTTACTTTGCATTTGATGGTTCCCCCAATACTCAACCTCTCTCTGACTTTGACCTTATGCCGTGTACTGGTTGGGCGAACGGTATGAATGAGTCTCAGACGGCTTTCGGCCTTACTTTAGCAGGCGAATTCAGCAATGCGGTACAGTCTTTACATCGTCCAACATTAATTAAGATTGCTCACGTCATTTTAGGTCAATGACTGTGGGTTATATGTCAGGGGTGTCGGAGGTCCTGCGGCGTATGGAGGTGACTGTAGTTTCTGGGAAGACGCGACGCTTTGGAACTCTTCAACCATTGATGGTCTCAAAAAGTTCGCAATGTCCTCTATGGATTCCTTGCAGAACTACTTTTTCTGGACTTGGAAGGTCGGTTGTTGTATTGTTCCCGTCAGGACCTTTTCTTACCAACACTAATGTAGATCGGAAATTCCACTACGACGAACTCGGTACGGGCACCTTTGTGGACGTATCAGCTAGGGTTGGAAATCGGGGCTATTCCAAAAGATCCCCGAGAGGCCATTGGTGCCTGCTCATCACTCGGTGCACCACTCACCGAACCCTTTGACGGCACATATTCGGCCTGGCAAACTGGTGGTGTTGGGGCAGGGTCTATTGCTGCTGACGCTTCCGTACAATTCCCATGGCCACCCCTTACCATTGCTAACATTGAGCTAACAAACGCTGTGAGCCTTTTACCGACATATACCAATACCGTGACACCTGCTATCACGCTTCCAACGCCGACCCTCACCTTCACCACCAAAGGTTCGGTGAAGACCGTTTCCGCTGGAAATGGATGGGCAAACCAGAATGATAATGCTGGTGATCCAACAACTGTAGCGGGATGTACATATCCTGATCCTTGGGATGCTACTTCCGCGACTATGCCTACTGCACCTTGCCCTAACACGGTAGGAGCGCAGATTCCTGTCATTACTCCACCTCCTACAAGGAGGTAAAATCAGAATACCCTTTGTTTTTATAACAAGACATTTATCTTCTTTGCTTGAATATCTTGGACCTGGACATTTTTGTGATATTAACTGCTGTATCTTTCGGTATGATCATACTTAATATAATAGTTAAAACATATTCATAAATACAGCAGATGTAACTTATTTTCTCTTCTTTCCTTTACCGCCTCCTCCCTTACTAGACGTCTCTACTACCGCCGCACCTTGGGTAGCATTGGCTGCTCCCTTTCGTCGTTTACCATGGTGTTGATTCGTTCTCTCACTCTTCTTTATCCAACGTTCCGGGTCTGGAGGTGGTGTAACGCCAGCTACATAGTTCCTTGGGAGTCGCGATTTCCTCGGTGGTTTTTCCTTTGGCAGTGCAGGCTGCGCCGCTGCGGCAGTAGCTGTCGTCAGGATGGGGTTTGGTGGTACAATGGAAGGCGGCGACGCTTCTTCAATGGAATTGAGTACCGCTTGAGGAAGCTCGTGTAAAGAACGGAGGAAGCCCGATTGCAGGAAATCCAGATGGCTTTGTGCAGCATTCAAGTTAGTGAGAGAGTCGGTTTGTTCATCCGAATGCTAGCAAGACGCAAAGGTTCGTAAGGTTTAAGCTGACTTGGTGCAAGTGAACCTACAGGAGTGGAAGTATCAAATATATGGGAATAAAGCTCTTGTGCTTTTTGGTAGTTGCCACGACGGTATTCCTGCATAGACCTGTTAGACACGTATCATAAGGCTAGCGAGAAGAATGGGACGAACGATCTGCGCCTCCATATGCAGGACCCCTCGCTCTTCGTGAATACCTTCGGGTTTAATTGTCTGGACTAGTTCTGCAGCTTCGGGTTCGCGATTAAGCCTATAGAGTGCATACGCTTTCCCGAATAGATTGGTGAATGCTTGATGCTCTTTGTCTGACAAAAGGGTCTCCGCCAGTGACAGTGCAGCTCCGTATTGATCTGTCTGAAGCAATAAAGCGAGTTTCGTTTCTAAAGCATCTTCATCTTTGGGATCTAATCGCAGAACTAATTGACTGTTCAATGACGTGAAACTCGTAGTACGCGTACGAACTCACTCTTGTCGCAGGTTTTAATCGCATTGGTTAAATGACCACCATCTAATTGAGCAACAAGACTCTTGAAATGCCTGCGAATCCTCTCCGGTGCTGATAAAGGTTCTTTAGGAACAGCCTTCTTGCGTTGTGGTGGCTGTTTGGACGGCATGGCTCAGAATCGGTCGGCGGAGTTGGAAGCTGACTGGCTTGGACCTGACCTTCGTCTCTCACTCATCGTCATGGCCTCGGAGGAGTATGTGCAATTATTTCCTTGTTTTACGTGATACTTATTCCCAGTATAGATCTCAAGATGCTGGTAGGAAGGAAGAAACGTCAAATACAGCAACACCAATCGCTGCAGCTGCAGCTGAAGTACCAGAAGCAAGCAAGAAAAGACCTCGTTTAGACCTAACTGTCAGTTCTAGGGAACGTAAACGCGGTAAATCAATGTTTGGGATTTTGTTGGGAACTCTAAACAAAGCCAAAAAGGAGGACGAGGATAGGAATACCTCAGAAGCGGTACGCTACCTATAATATCTGTTGAATTGCAGCTTACTGAATTTTGTATAGGCAAAAAAACGGGCTGATTTAGATCGTCGTCTCCAGCAGCAGATCGCTGAAGAGCATGATACTTCTAGGCGTTTGGACGAGATCAAGCGTGACAGACAGACCGCGAACAGGAAGGAGGAGGAGCTCAAGTTAAGACAAAGCATTGTACGTTTTGTAATGTCTTCTTCGGGAGGCTGATTGCTTACATTTGCTATAGTATCAAGCTCGTCGCACCCGTCTTTCTGCTTTATCTAACTTCATCCTCACATCCGACGATATACCCGACGACGCTATGGATTCGTCAACCCCTTCAGTCAACCCCCTCGCTCCTCCTCCGAGAACACATCCACCGCCATTATATTATCTACCAGCAGCTCTTTTACCCTCGCAAGCAGCTTTCCTGCAGAAAAGAAAGGCTGAGGTTCGTATATTCAATGCGTTTTGTAAGATCTCAATCAGTGCTCACATTTTATCTAATTCTCAGGTCAAAGAGGCGTCTGAAAAGGAATGGCAAGACTGGTTGAATCAACGTAAAGAAGGCTATGACGAGGTCGACAAATTGCGTGCTCGTGTGGAGGAAGAGGAGAAGCGGACGCATGAGATGAGGAGCGAAGAGACTCCGAAGCCAGCAACACCCGTAGACGAGACCAGTAAAACCGCCACTGAAGATGTTAAGATGGACGACTCTTCCGATGCCCCGCCTGCCAATGGGAATACTGAACAGAAGAAAGAACAAGCACCCGAGAAGGAGCCACAAAAGGAAAACGCGAAAGATGGCGATGTGACAATGGCAGCAGACGGCGATGAAGCGGTGGAATACTAATTATGTGTGTAAGTCTTTTATTTAAATTATGATTTAGCGTTATACTTATGAATAAGTATTAAAGATATTTGTGAATCAAGGTGATTTCATCTTCCATTTCAATGCATGTGTGATCCTTTCCGTAGCTGCATCGTTTCCGTTCAATCATGTACTTTATATTTTTTGCCTGATTTACCTCTTTCGAGTTGCAATCTCATGTGTGAAGTCCCAGCGTGAATGTCGCGTCTCGGCTCGTACGGTATGTCTTTCTATTTATTGCTGCTCATTGGTAAAGAGCACACACGTTCGTGGCGATCATGTCACGCGTCACGCACAACGCGTTCAAGAAAATGCCCTCGACGAAGAACTGTCGCCGTTTTTTCCCTTCTGGCCGTTCATGTCTTCTCCGCCTGTTATCCGCCGCTTGAAGCAAAATGACATTAAACTAGCCAAATTCCTGATCAGTTTGTCGCTTATGCAACCTTTGACAACCGCGAACAACAATGGTAAGTGTCTTCACTTCCTACGCAGATACACCCGTTTGAAAGTCCAAAATAGCGTATTTCCATCCCTTAACGCTTTCTGTATGGGTCGGGATATCTTCCATTATGATGGTATTATTTAAGTGGTGGCCTTCCACTACTGGTCCGCTTGGATACTGGGGACTTCTTTGGCCTGTCCCAGCTTTTGCGACAATGGCCGTGCCAATTCTCATATTCTTTGAATGGTGCGTCAAAATCATGATGCAATCCCTGCGAAGTATTGAACTGGTATTTTCAGGTTCCATCGACCCGTGTTCGAAGAACCCCTGCAAAAGGCTTTAAGAGAAGAAGACATTCGAGATCTTATTGGGTACTACTCCCGTTCTCCGGCATCCGGTTTCTACGTTCTGGAACACAAGGAGAAAGTAATTGGCATAGTTGGACTTGATGCTAATGCCAAACTCGATGCAGATGCCAAACCTTCTAAATCCAAGTCAACCGCCACCTCCGCAACTGCGTCAACTGCCTTAATCCGTCATTTCTTCTTAGAAGAACAGTACAGAGGCGCAGGGGTGCAAGCCGATCTTCTCGAATACGCGGTTGCTCAAGCCTTCATGGCCAAGATTTCTCCTCAGAGAATTCGCATCTTAGTACACGATCTGGAGCCTTACAAGCGGGAAGCGTTAAAAAGTACCCACTTTCATCCGGTCAAAGATTGGGATCCTAAGGATGGACCTAAGGAGTGGACATCTGGTATTTATGGATGGAATTATCGCTGGCACGAGGTCACCAAGGATGAGTGGAAGCCTACTATTATGGCTGAAGACAAGAACTAATCACGCTGTATCCCGAAATCGGCATAATTATGAATTATTTTATGTTCAATAATACTATCATAAACATAGCTATTATTTAAGAAACAGCTGTGGCACCATTGTAATAGTTCAAAGTCTGCGTGATATTCGTTAGTATGACCGGATAAATCCAGCTCTTTACGACCTCTTACCTGATCAGCGCAATTCGCTGGGGTCATGTAGTCATAGGCTCCGAGGTTCAGATATACGTTAGGTACGGCAGAGCTAACATCGTTGCAAGCCAAGAAGGCACCGGTATTTTGCTGCGTTGCACCTTGCACAACTCCGTTGAGACCGTCACCATTAAAGGTCCATGTCACATTAGTTGCCGGAGTTGTAGACCAAAACACCTTGAGACGAGTAGTTCCAGTCTGAGCCGTGGCAACCTGAGCATAAAGCTTCGATCCACCAGTCAAGAATTGGATCAGCTGGCCAGACGCAACGTTGAATTGAGCGGCAGATGTAGTGGGCCCTAAGTCACGGCGAGATTAGTATGTCGAATTTACGAGTCATGGCTCGAAATTCTTACCAAGAACAGCATCACCGACAGTTCCTGCCAATTTGCCGAAGTTAATACTCTCTTTAACCTGTCTAACTGAACTCGATTACTCACCGGGAGTCTGTGATTGCAGGTACTTGTGGAAGTTGGGTGTTTCATCCGCCCTGATCCAGAGCTGCGAAGGAAGAAGCGTAGCAGTTCCGCTGGTAGTTGTTGTAGGTGTGCTTCCTCCACTGGATTGCTGAGTGGTAGTGGGTTTGGAAGTAGTTACTGGATTAGAAGTAATAGGAGGTGATGATGAAGATGTCGCGGTTCCAGGAAGGCACTGGGAATAGCTAATGCAGCGTAAGAAATGGTTTCAATTACGTCCAAGACTGTCTTACTATGGATTTGAGTATGTGCAGACTAAGATTCGTATATTAATTAGAAATCCGTTATACTATTATAGCCTCGAGACTCACCATAGCCGCTGACACAAGTCGTAGCACCGGACCATCCCTGACCACCGCACTGCCAAATGTTCAATATCTCTTACAAATTTCACATCAAAGGTGAACTTGCCTGTCCATATGCAGTGGACTGCGCTGCGCCCAATTTAGCAAGCACAAAAATTCCAAAGGCCAAAGAAAGTAACATCTTTACGGTTGGATTGGAAAAGAATGGGGGCGTTGCAAAGGTTAAATAGCGCAATTATATAGCCATGACGAGGAGTAATCTCGCATATGTACAGCAGGGCAATTAAAGGAAAATAGTCGGTGCGCATTGAGAAACAGCAATCAGGTGGAGGGAGACGCGGGAGAGATTCGGAATGAGTGCAGTCCAAGTAATGTTGAAATCGCCGCTGACTTGAACGGTACCAGGACACGAGATATCTTGAAGTGATTCAGTGATTCGTAAGACATTGTGCTTGTGATGCGGATTTTATCGGCGTAAGTGTTCAACGTTCATGCATCATGTGCAATAAGTAGTAGTAGACATTAGTGAATATTCCAATATTCCATGTAGGGTCCATGCCATTTGAAAACACGCGGCCTTTTAGACGTCCAGAATCTTTGGTATGCATGCTGAGGGTAGTCTAGACCTAGGCTTGCATTGCGAGCTTGACGAATGCCGCAATAGTGTATTTGGTAGCCAAAAGTACTGAGTCGGAGTTCTCCGTTCGTCCTGTAACGTACTTGCTCCACCTTCCATCAGTATTACTTGAGTTAGCCGTGTCACGGGCGCTTCCACTGATTTCCCGCCCTCCCGCCGGTCTCACCCTCGGCAAGGTGGACACAACTCCTATCCTCAGCATTCCTTTGCGCCTCTCCCCGCCGATGCCTTCTATGGCAACCTGCCCACACAACAGCTTCAAGAGCAGTACGCGTCCCCATATGTCCATAGCCAGCTTACACACACGCCCTACTTTCACCAGCCTCATCGCCTCCGGAGCTCTGCGCGTCGCATGCCTGCCAATAGGCCTATGGTGACATTCACCCTCAAAAAACGTCCGCTGAGGGGAGGCTGCTCATCGCCATCTAGCAAGAATTTACGACCAACGAAGGCCAACAAGAGCTTGCGCTTGCGCTCTCTGGCTAGGGCGGGCTCATCTATATGCGTAATGTCGGGAGGTGACATCTCACGGAGTAACTACAGACATTCGCCATCAGTATTACTTCGACTTAGTACTTTTGGCTATCAAATACACTTTAATGTCCATTGTCCTGCAAGATGGGATGACGTACTTGTTCATGTGTTAACGTAAAATTGCGACTTAGGATGTGATGGTCACTAAAGGATTGGTCGTAAGTGTTGCAGGATGAAACTATGGATTGCGGTCGTTTGGTACCTCGCTTAAGAGAACTTCTGTGAGAGGTGCGCCTGCACAGACCTGCATATAGCCACCAATAATTGAACGTGTACCTGTAATCGCTAACGCCGCACGAGGGCTAAAGGCTGAAATCCCTGATGAGCTGAGGTGCGGAGCCAGAAATTTTCCTTTTGAATCTTCAGCGGCGACTCAGGCTCAATCGTCCCCGTCCCCGTGTCGCGCTCACGGGGGAGCAGCGATCAACTTGACGGCAGACATTCCAAATCCCAACAATCTCTGAAAAACTGTCGACATGTAAACTGGCATATTTACGGTCAAGCTCATCTGAATGCAAGCTAAGATTACATAAAAGAAGCATTGAAGAACACGCTGGGGTGTGATTCACTAAACGGTTTCTACCCCAGAGACCGCTCATTCACTCGCATATGTTATCAAGGGTTTTTCGCATGGCTTGGTCCACTTCCAATGCATACATTCGCTACAGCCTCTAGGCCACGCGCCTGGCGCTGTTTCAGTATACATTCCCGTGAGAAGGGTTATTCTTCAACAGGGTGTTAAACTTTGCTGGAAGGGGATTTAACACCGGACCATCCTCGAGTAAAATGTCCTTGCCCGGAATGGCCTCAACACTTGCTCCCCAGCAGTTTGCTGTCCTAACCGACCTCCTCTCCTTCGCTGTCTTCATATTTAGCTTACTGAGCTATGTATGGCTCAAGTATTTGAAGCCCCATCCCACTCATATTTATGCAGCGTCGTCAAGCGTGCTACTGCCACCGTCCGAAGGGAAGAGGATTAGCTTACTGGAACTCATTCAGACCCGTGTTCCTTCGTTGCTTAAACCTTTCGCTCCAGCATGGTGGCTACCTGGGTGAGTATTATGCTCGTTCGACGTCCATTTCTGACTTATTTTCGGTTTTCAGTGGAAATTTGCAAACGTTCTACTGCTCTTTGGGAGATTTTTCTCAAATTGATCCGACTCCCTATGAACGGTAAGCTTCTTTAAATCCGAAGGTAAATTATGCACTGACTTCTTTTGCCACTAGCAAATTCTTCCGTTCGCCAGATGGAGGTTCGGGATTTCTTCGCTTCTGCTTCTATTCTTCGAATTTAACGGTTTTTAGGCCTGTTTACGATTGACATTAATCCTCCATTTTCTGAAAAACCTTATATTCCCGGGGAGCCAATATTAATAGTCCTTCATGGTCTGACCGGAGGTTCTCATGAAAGCTACATCAGGGCATTGTTAAGTGGGGTAGTTCCCCCCACGACGAATGGAGGTCTAGGTGCTAGAGGGGTTGTTCTGAACTTTAGAGGATGTGAGTATTTGAAAGAAGGGATATGGTGTTTCATACTAACGTAATTCGAATAAGGTGCCGGTTCTCCAGTTCTTTCTAAAAAGCTATATCATGTAGGTCATCCGAATAGAATCCAGTGTCTTGTTTAACGATATTGTAGGCTGGATCCACGGAGGATTTGCGCTCTCTAGTGCTATGGCTGAGCAAGTATATGCCATACTCTCCTCTTTTTGCTATAGGTATTTATCCGAATTTAATACATCCATAATAATACTCACCTCCTGCAAATCAATAGGGTTTTCTCTGGGATCAAATGTTTTGGTAAATTATTGTGCTGAAGAGGGAGAAAATTGTCCTCTCACTGCTGCTATAAGCATGGCTAACATATGGTAAGAGTGAAGTTTCTTTTCAACTTGAATGATTTTCACACGTACGCGGTACGCCCCAGGGATTATCTCAAGGCTGGCCGGCATATTGAGAGAGGTACACTGGTGAATCGCTACGTGTACGACCTTGTACTTGGGGGGGCATTACGCAATTTGATTCGTAATCATGTTTATGCATTCAAAGACGAGACGCGATTCTCGGTGTCGGAGCTTCTCTCACGTCGTCTAGTTCGAATGCGATATTATTGCGATGCTGTCAATTGCCATTTAGGAGGGTTCAAAGATGCAGATGATTATTATAGAACCGTTAGTTCTGTGAAGTACGTTGGTCGAGTCAGAACACCCTTACTGGCAATCAATTCTCGAGATGATCCGGTAGGTCGCTATTTCAGACGATTCTCGATTGATCCTATTCAAACAAATACTGTTATTGTTTCTGTAGATTTCATGCGAACGTAATCTTCCCTTTTCTGAGATTCAGAATAATCCCTGGGTCGTAATGGCAACAACAGGAGGTGGTCATATGGGTTGGTTCGAAGGCGGGGCAAAACGGTGGTACGTGCAGCCCGTTAAAGAGTTTATTGCTGCATTCCTGGACGTAAGTTCCGCCTACCGGAATTTCGTTAGAGCGATTACTTACTTTTGTTACAGTTGCAAGGTCCACCCCGTCCGAAACCAAAGCCTTTGCTTCCGAATGACCAGGGAATGATCCTCCAGGAGGGTAGACCAGACGTCGGTTATTGTGAGGTATCCAGGGAGAATATCCAGCTTAATGGACAGCAAGGGAATTTCAGAATGCTTAGTGGGTGGTAAAGGGCTTTCAATATTCAAGTCTCGGTGGGCCGCTTGACACGACAATTTACCTTATTTCCGAGAATCCTGCTTGTAATTTAGATGCGCCTGTTTCTTTCGGTTGGGTACTAGAACATCAAGAATGACAAATAATAAACAAAAGTCTAATTAATTACTCATCAATCGTCATCATCAGAGTGAGTAGAGTTGATCAGGTACTTTTCCAGGGGGAAATTGAAAGTCACCCAAGTATCCCCGGGACTATGAGTCATGGAGTCGGGTAATGGTGCAATTCCGAGTTTGCAAAAAAATAAGGAAAAGAAAAGATTGACATATATCTTGTAACTTAGAGACTCTGACTATCCTAAAAACTGTTAGCGACTTTTGCATACATCCATATATATACATCTCCTTCAGATCTCCTTTATGCAGGTGTTCAGAATATTTTGGAAGGACTCGGAAATAATCTGAATCAATGTAGCTCATCGCAAGGATTATGCCGAATACGTATAAATATAGATAATCATCAAAATGATGGATGAGTAAAAATATCATGCTCCATTTAGTCCTTGAAGGATGGCCGAGGGAAAGCTCTAGACAAGCCCCGTATCCGTATTACTAAACATCCTACCAACCCAAATGAAGAAGCGAATATCGCCAAATCATCACCATTAATGGTGAAAAGAGAACGGATTCACCCAGAATAGTCTATGGTAAAAGGGTTGGATAATGCAAGTGTCGTAGAAGTACCTGACTGAGTGTCCAGATCCAAGAACCTAACAATAAGTACACGTGTGTCTATTATTTCCTTGGCTATTTTCATTTAATGTCAAGGCTATATGCTAGCGGAACTGGATCTAAACAGGGCCGGTTCGTTTGTGCATGACTCGACATGAACCAAGCTGGCTGCTCCTTGTGTTCGCGCGATTATCCAGCATATCCAGCAACTAAATGACAATCTAAATGATAATCCTAGCTTCAAAGAAGCGATCACGAGAATAGCCTAGCACGCAAATCGTAATCTTCGGCAAATAAAGGAGTTTCTTTTCAGCGGGATTCGCAATATTTGACGTCAACCGATTGGTCTATAGGGCATGAGTACAAAATTAGACTTCACAAAACGCGTATCTGCAGAATAGGAAAGCGCAGCACGACACGTGAGATAATTGGCATTTTGATATCTCGCTAACGGAAATGTATATCTGTTTGGCAGGGGCCTTGCGCCGTCTCATTGGTATTTACGGCCCATGGGAATGTCTCCGTCCTCCCCTTAAGTACAGTCATCCCCGAGTTCTGGAGTTCTGAGTCAGCACCTCGCAATTATTGCGCGTAGAGTCATTTTACGGTTAACATTGAGGTATATAGAGTTCCTTTCTACGCGTTACACAGCTATCTTGCCTACAATGGACGATACTCCTCCATCCTACGCGTTATCAACGCAGCTCCCAAGCTACAGCGAAGCCGCCGCCGGCCCATCCTACTTACCACCTATTCAAGCATCTACTCAACAAAATTCTACCCACGATGGAGAATATGCATACAAGTCCAGTCGACTCAGTTTGAACCTGGGACCAAAGCGACGGGGTATCGCTCGACCTTCGTATGGCTGGAATGATTCTGTGGAAGGTGTAGTTGCGATAAAGAAGAACACAAAAGGAGTTCAGTCAGTCATTATTCATGTTGAAGGAGAAATTATCACTGGAATGTCAGAACGCGGCTTCTTAGTCGAGCAGAACAAAAAGTCGATTCTCCATATGTCCCAGACACTATTCAAAGAGTCCGCCGGCGAAGAATTCCCCTTTGAGGGAGTCCAATATCGATTTTCGTTTCCTCTCCCAAGTTATATTACAGGCGGTCGGGAGCATCTTCCTGTTGCGTGTTCGGTCACGCACGCAGGAATGTCAGGGAATGTGTCATACTATGTCTGGGTGGAAATGATTCGTAAAGGCAGACTGCAACCAAACGAGAGGTTGGTGAGCTTGTTTCGTCGCGCGTTTTCCAGTTCTGACGGCTTTGCAGGATTAAGGCATTCTTCCACTATTTGCCTCGTACATATGCTCCCGTGCCAATTATTGCAAATACAGAAAGCAGCGCAAAATCTCCGGCAGACGAATGGGGTGGGGTATGGCATACGTTAGAAGTATGCCAAAGGACTCCTGGAAATGCAGCAGTCGCGCCGCTGTCCGATGTACGAGTATCGGTGAGTGGTTTGCTATGAGGGAATACGGCTCCTCCTAATCAGTTTATGCATTAGTTTGCACTGCCACATCCTTTTATATATCCTTCCAGATATGATATTCCATTTCAAGCTCGAATTAAATCGAGCTGCTCGTCCAGTGCGATCCGGCTGTTATTATCCTCGTTGTCGGTTCAATTAGTGCGCGTCTTGATTATCTCTTCGGGGAATCACTACACAAAAAAGGAGACCTGCCTCGGCGGGGGAGAGGTTTTCCGCGTGGACGAACGCGGGGACGAAAGAGTCATGTTTGGCAACATTACTTGTTCGAAGGCCGGGGAGTCGAGCTGGCATCTGGATGGGATCCAGGTCAAGGTGCGATAAGCAGTCTTCTCAGTTGCGCTGCACTGGCTGAACAGTTCCGCAGCATCTTATTCGTATGCAGTTGAGGCCGCCGGACAGCCTTCCTGGCCTGTCGTCGACTCTTCCCAAGTTTTACAAAGAGGTACACGTGTCCCTCCGGACGCATGCAGAGAATATTGACGGTATTCCGTACGACGCATCGCTGCCTGCATTATGTCGACTGCCGTGGCCATTGGCTAGAGTCGCAGAAGTGTAGAAAAATACGTACCTTGTATTATATGGCTCGGAATTTGATTCGTGGACAGCCTTCTTTGTGACATCGCGTGGAGCCCTGTGGGCGGTGGCCGTTATCAGAGCCCACGTGGACCCAGTCCGTGCGCAGAGTCGGAGTTTGAACCTTTTGTTCGTCTGTCATCAGTCACAACCGCGCGTTCATCCCCCGAGTACTCCCAGTTCCCTGTACGAGCCTCTCTACTCTTTGGCCGTCGTCCCATCTATCTACGCGACGTCTAGCATGTCTGCTGCTCGCAATGGAAAGCGTGCAGTCAACGACTGGGCGAAACTCCCTCCGGAAGTTCTAAGGTCGGTGCTCCTTGAACCTGATTCATGCACGGTGTGACATCTTCTGACGCCGCGCGTAGACTCGTAGTTACAAACTACCTGGCATATAACCCGCAGGCCGTCACCCCCAATGCTTGGATTCACGGTGAATTCTACTATCAGCGAGCTATCTACGACATTCTCCGCGACGCATATCTCGTTCAGCGTTTAATGCGCGTTTGTCCGCAGTGGCATGGAGCTCGTAAGTGGCAGTGCTTCCCGCTCATCCTTCTCTCGCTAATTATGTGACAGTCGCCACCATGGACATTTGGACTGCAGGCTGCAGAGCGTTGGATCGTATGGATTATATTAGGCCAAAGCAGCACGAAATCCCCTCGCAGGGTGGCGCAAATGCCGTTGTTGCAACTCGTATCGTCCACGACTACGATCGTTTCTACTGGCTGTGCCAGCTATGCTGTATCCCCTGTCGCATAAATCGTCCAAAGTCCAATGAGGGCATTGGCAACGCCAAAAGTTTGGTTTTGACGCAAGACCTTGGATATGTTTATACATGCAAGAGCCATCGCAACACTGTCATGTTTTGTGGTGTCTGTCTTAAAGAGCAACCTCTAGCATCTCGCGGCGACCACAGGGAAGTAGCCAGAGTTCCCGAAAGCCTCTTCGTGAACGAGGACCACGAGACTTGGCCCAATATCCACATCACTTGTTACCATTGCCGAAGACAAGCTTTGATCAAGTCAGTCCAAGCTTATTCTGGCCCTGCCGTCGACCTTTTCGAATTCATTGGCGGTTACTCACTGGAATGTGATGATTATGAGGCTCGAAGTACATTGGATGGCTTCATCGAAATGGCGGAAGGGGGCGTAAATGACGTTCTAGGCGTGCTTCTTGAGCGCCATTGGCTACGAACCAACACTCCCCTGGACAATCTCCTCGCCGAAGCTGTTGCGAGTGTACGGTTAGTGAAAGATCAAATACGTGAGATGGAAGGGCCGGGCTATGAAAGTGAAGAAGATATGCTTAGGTATGTCGAATCGTGCTGTTGTTCCTTGTATGTCTAACCACCACAATCTACAGCGATGATGATGAATCATCCTACGATATGCTCCAGAGTCATGAGGAGAGCGGTATTCGCTCTCTGGCAGTGTCTGCGTGGGCTCGTAGTCGCATCATGGATGGCAATTGGGTTACTCCTAATGACATGTGGCATTCTGACAGTAACCTACTACCCATTGATCCTCCGTGGAATCCCAGCTATAACACACCTACTATACATCCTATTCCTCACTACTTGCATTCAGCCGATGATCCCACATCTTCTGCTGCCGAGCAACCCGTACACTACCCGAATGCGGATCGCCCTGCTCCATTCCCAACATACCGATTCATGCAAATCGTATCCAACTGTTTCCGGTCTGTTCTTCACGATATCCTCTTTGACCCAATGCACCGTATTGCCGCCGTCGTGCATAATCAAGCCCGTTTTGCCAACCGAGATCCTTGCCTTCGATTAGGCACTATGTCCTTGGATGAAATTCTGTCTCTCCTAAGGGACGAACGCACCTGGTATATCGATAAAGGACAAGGCGTCAGGCTCCCTCATGCCGTGCCGTTCATTCCGTTGAGCACTGACAATTTGGCGCCGATGACTCGCACGATGCTTATGGCGCTGTGGAGAGAGATCTGCCAACCTTTCTTTGCTTGCCAATGCAGCATTTGTCTTCGCACAATGGCACGGGAGCGCGGCGCTGCTGCTGCTGCTGCTTCGGGCGTCGTTCTACGCGATGTCCCAGAACGGGAGCCGACTAGGCCATTGGCACAAATACCTATCATCCAAGCTGAAGAAACTCCGCGTCAGATTATTCTTGTTGAAAGCGACGGCATAGGAGATGAACCGCTCAATGATGAAGAAGTTCCAACCTCCGCCACCTCTCCTCGTTCGGATTTTAGTGTCCCGACCTCAGTGTCTAGAAAGCGCAGTTCAGCTGAACTCGACGACCCTCCTGAAACACCTTTCCCAAGCTCGACACCCTTCGCAAACTCGACGCCTGCAAGTGACACCCCGCGCAAGCGTCAGCGAACAGGGGATAAAGATAATAACAGGGATGACGACGCCACAATGAGTAGCGAGCCTGAATCGCCCCTGTTATCCGTGTCGCCTTGCGATACCGGTCTAGATTCTCCGGGACATTCCCCCGGGATACCGTCAGATGCTGGAAGGAGTAGTTCTTCCGCCTCTGATTCGTCGTCGTTGCGGTCTATACCTAGCGGCGAACCACTCAATTTGCTCAATACGCTTGCAAGTCGCAATGTCAGCCGTTCTACCACTGCGTCCTTGGAAGTCACGAAATCCAGCCCGGCAAAGGTCCAGATTCGTGAACAGGACGAAGAGCATATCTACGGAGACGAACCCATTGTTCGATATATGTCGTAAAAGAAGAATTATCGTATCATATCATCGACAATCCACCCTCAGGAATTCGAATAATGATTTACTCTCAGCAAGCGCGGCAGTTTTATCCAACTGTGCCGCATGTATTATCAATGAGAAGTGTCGTCCAACTTAGACATTTATTTCTTCGATTTCAATTTTTTTCAATCGCGTCCAACCTACTACTTATCGTATATGCACCACTCCTCCTGCTCAATTCTCATTTCTCCTATCTCCTATCTCAACTATTAAACTCTCAAAGTTCTCGCAATCTTCGTCAATTGCGGTTTTTGTCGCGGATGTACTTGTCAATCTCGTTGTCACTGTTGAACTTACCTTGTATTTTTAGTCTGTTTGCCTTGCATACTTAAATCAAAGGAATTTTGTCATATGTACTATATATCTAGGTACCTTTTCTCGTCTAATTATGGTAACTTTATAACATTAGACGTGTGGTATAGTTGATCGAGAACTGGGGTTTTCAGAAGCCTATTAGTATTACACGGAACATGGATACTCTAAGGGTTATGCAAGAACTGCGTATTGTATATGCGATAAGATGCGACAAGATGTTTGGTATGTATATCAACTTTATGTACGTATAGTAATGTCCGTTGGTCCGAGGAGCAGAAATAAATACGAAAGCGATGCTCAGAAAAATTAGTAATAGACAAACAACATCGTAAGAGCTCCCAGGCCAGCCAGAACGCCCATTATGAGAGAGTAGCCCAATGTGTCACCTGCATTTGGGCTCGTCGCTGTAGGCGAAGGGGAAACGCTTGTTGGGGAAACGCTTGTTGGGGAAACGCTTATTGGGGAAACTGTTGCTGAGCCAGAGACAGTTTGGGGAGGGAAGGTTAACGTCACAGAGACCAACGCACAGAATTTCTACGGAATACGATTCGCATCAGTAATCATTTGCAGAAACGCTGACATCACACACCTGTGCTAAGTTTTCTGCGCTTTGAATTTGATCGGGACATTGTGTGCTGACGCAGTTCAATGTGTCATTGCGGAATGGTGTGCTAAAGAAAAGGATTGATATTTGACACTCCAGAGGGTTTAATGAGGCTCACCTCTCGCAATAACAGGACACATCCGTTATAGAGGAACAATTGGCGAACCCAATAGACGTTTGTAAGCAGTTGGCCACTAGAATGTCGCATAAGTAACGGTGAATCTACGATACTGGCAATATTGATCGCTCACCACACGCCGAAACATTGCTGAGTGGGGGGAACGGTATGGAAGAGGACGTGCTTGCAGAGGTACTAGCACTGGTCTTCGTCCCGTTGATTACCGTGGCAGTAGCAGTCCCATTCGCAAACAGCGTGGTTGTTCCCGTTGTGGGGGAAATTGTCGTGCCGCTGGTCACAGTGGCAGGTGGAGGTGAAATGGATGACACCTGGGATGAAGAGGAGGAAGAGGACGTGCTGGATTGTCCATAAGCGAGAACGAAGAGGTTGGCAGCAGCGAACAGGAGGAGACTTCTCATTATGTTCCTGATTTTGAGTCTGATGTGGCCGTTAGCTCGAGGCGTGAATGTGACGGTGTGACACGGAACAACTATTTTTCTCGGCCACAACAACCACTGACTCTTTTCTCATTTCTTAGGATCAATAATGAAAATACAAGAAGTCTATCTTCAAGTCTACTCTATGCTCTGGCATGCTTTCGTCCGTCATCCTTGGGACTGTCTCCAATTATCCATCCGCCGATAAACCGACTCCGAACCACCTTCAATTCCCATGTTCCCACTTCATTACATACACCATCTTTCTTTTAAACAAGCTCAACTGCTGTTCCGTCTCTTCCATCCATTAATCCATCGACAACTACCGGTAGAGATTCTTTTCAATCCTCCGTCCAAGTTCTCAATCATCTACAACTTAAAAAATCAACGTCCTGCGCTCAATGTCCTACTCGTTACAGATATTGAAATACCATGCATTTGAAAGTATGGTCTCATAGTCGCCTATGACTGCGCAGACTCAGAGATCCGTGTCGGCCGCGATGGCTGTCATCAACGAAAACAACGGCATTATTTATGAAAGTCTAACGGGTGGGTGTGGAAGCGTAGCAGCTTAATCAAAGCCGTATAGAAGACCATATCCCTACTTCTTCCGTGCAATGGTCGGTCGCAAACATTTACTCTCAATCTCATTTAATTGCCCGACAATGTTCAAAGATTCCAGCTGCTTCATGGACTAAGACGAGATTTTGATTTCGAGATCTCTTTAGGGATGCATCGTCCGAGAAGGGCATCACACGTCGCGGCAGGCTTTTCATCTTATCCCGTCCTGACCTCCATGCTGGAGAGGTCAGCATCCAAGCTCCACCGTCAATACTGACATTACTTATGAGATATTCTTAACTGCAAAATCTTCTAAGTCGCTGATTATTCGTAAGACTCAACGACTTATTATATATCTCTTGGAATTTTCGAATGTCACCGAGCCTCCGAATGAGACATTAAGATCATGGCATTCAGGCTTTGAACAATCGCACAGCGCCGGATAAGAGTATACAGAATAGATAATGCAATGTGCTGTATTACAAATATTAAATTTACATTTTTGCATGAATACTTGAATGATTCCATACAGAGCAACCTGAAGATAAGAGTACGCCTAAAAAAAAGGAGTCCGCCTTGAACGTTAAAGGCCAGAAAGAACCACGGTCCCCAAGTCAGATCCTGCCAGTGACTCGATCCACTCAACATGACAACCTAAGGCCAAAAGCAAGAAATTCAATGAATTCTCGATCATTGCGGCCTTCGGAAGTCAAGGAACGTACTCCCCCAAGATGGAAGTAAAGATATGGCAAAGGATACAATGGTCCAGCCAAAGCGGCGCATCACCAAAACCAAAAGAACTGGCGATTCCATTTATTCAACTTGTAAACCACAATAGCTTACAAGTTGAATAAAAGGAACTCCAACTCTTTCGGTTTTACTGATCTTCCAAACTTCGATTCCTTGCAGTTCAGCACGATGAGGAAACACCCTGGTCCAGTAGAGTCAAGTTCTTCAGAAACGAGAACTTTACTCCCCTTTCCACGAGCAATAACAGAACCATCTCAACCAACCCTGGCTGACACCGGACATATTATGCTGAGGGGGCTGATAAACAGCAGCCTCACGCTGAGGCGACTTGTAGGAGGTCGTGGCCGAGCATCAGGAAACCGGGCAAATTCGCTTAGGTAGGTGTTCCATAGTGAACTATAGCAGATGTCGTTCTCCAAAACTCGCGTCATAATTAGCTATACCAAGTGGTACCCCAATGGAGCCATGGTAGGATGGCCAGAATGTCAACTTAGTTTCGAGTTTACAATGTTGTGGAGGGCGTGAGCCCAATTTGATTGAAGAGCTGCTATGGAAATGTCAAAAAATTATGGAGCTACGGAACTACGGAGGCTATATGTCTCTATAGCTGCTATGCTAGCAACTATAAATTTTGCCAGGTTTCCTGGTGGAATGAGATGGTCTGAGATTATAGCGCGAAAAGGAAATGGAAAGAAGCGGCCGAAATGGCTGAAAGCCTGAAGCTGGTGGAACCGAGAGATGGTAGGTATCAGAGAGAAACGATGGAAATAGAAACGTTCACTTGAGCTATCGCAAGGCTTCAAGCCAGAGTTCGGAGGACACCTAAAAATATTTAGGAGTCCATCTAGGTCGTTAAAAACCAAACGAGAACTATGGCCTGAACAGAGACAAAAAGAAACCATGGTCTCCAAGTCAAATCCTACCAGTGACTCAATCCGCTCGACTGGACAACCTAGGGCCAACGGAATGCAAGAAATTCAATGAATTCAATGAATTCTCGGCTACGACCCTTGGATGTCAAGGACGTACCCCCCCAAGATAGAAGTAAGAGTATGGCGAAGGGTACAAAGGGTCACAGCCGAAGCAGTATGATCCATCGTCAAGAATCGAAGAACTTGACATTCCTAAGCCTCGAGAGTGTCGGAGGTTCTAAGTTGACTGACGGATGACGCTCCTATTCCTGGATTGGGCCCTAGAAATTTAAACACATCGCGTTCCAGTAGAGTCAAGTTCTTCAACAGCGAGAACTCGACTCCTCTTCCCACGGGCTACCAAACTAGTTCCACCAACCCTGGAGTACCGGACATGTTATGCTGAGGGGCCCGGGCTAATAAACAGTAGCCTCACGAGAACAACAAAGAGGGGATCGCGGTTCAACAAGATGGGTTAGATTAACGGGAAAAGGAAAGAGAAGAAGAAAGAGAAAAACAAAGCGAAGGATGAAATGAGGAGTCTGAAGCTGGGCCTAAGGGGGAGGGAATCCGCAGGAGATGGTGGTGGTAAGAGGGAAAGGAGCGATGGGTTGCAACCCCGCGCCCCTCTTGTATTTATGTTGCCAGGGTCCTCATCACATAAGCTCCCTTGAATATTATTCGAGGGATCTGAATTTTATTTGGAAAGTCGATCGAGTGCTGTCACCGTCAGCAACATCAGGAAAACGGGCAACGGCGCCTAATTTTTCCGTAGAACTACACAGGCTAGGAAACGTCTACGGAAAATAACAGGCCACTATCGTTACTAGCTGTCGCTACGCCGTTTAGAACAAACTCCGCTGGTTTGAACAATTATGAGCGTCAGG
>KN837087.1:957699-996622 GCA_000827215.1 Sphaerobolus stellatus SS14
ATCATGCATGGAAATCATGAATATTAAAGTAAAAAATTAATGAATAAATATGGCACTATGGAGGCCTACTGAAGCTATTGATTCTATATAGTGGTTCATAGCACCCACGGCGGCTAGCATAGCGCACAATTGCAGGGCTTCTAGGGAAGCTATGGACACTAGCGTAGTGTACATAAATTACAGAGGCTATGATCGCTATGGAGGCTATATAGCCTCCATAGCATTTGCCAAGTTTCCTGATGAAGCTGGTAAGCGTTTGTAATGGATTGCCTCCGTCTGGACCGCTGTCGGTCCATAAGAAATCGTCTGAGTGTAAGGAGAATATCAGGCGAGAGTTTAACCAACAAAACCATATACGTTCGATTTACCAACAAGCCAAAATAAAATAGAAATTGAAGGCTTCATTGGCGCTCGTAACAAAGCTGCCATTTTCCTGATGCCTGGGATTCCTCATGGTCAAGTTCTGGAAGCATACGACATGATATCTTTTAACAACATCACCATATTGGTACATACGTATTACAATTGGACAATCCTAGCCTTAACTGCCATGCTGTTTCATTATGCAAAGGACTGTGCTGTCTCCTGGTGCACCTCAGGCTCTTCAACTCTACTGGAGGTAAGTAGAAGGCATAAGCATTATTCTGTTATTCTGTGGTAATAATATACTCACATTTTCCTTTTACTCATTTTTAAAGATTGTCTCTCCCTTTCTCCAGCGAAAAATTCCGAAGAGTACTTCGAATCCACAAATTCTTTCAGATAAGAAATCTTGGGAAGTCCATCGTCCTGATTCACTAGGTAAAATGTAAGGCAATATTCGTTATTATAAGGTGCCCCTGTCGTGGATTTTCCGCTAGACATTGCCTGGGGGTCCGAATGAGCTTAAATTCGTCAATACAAGTCCACTGTGAAGACTTACATGTACAAAGATTTTACCAGGGACTTCGATGAGTTCCTTAACTTCGTCTGTCTATATATCTGTTAAACTTCCAGACGCAATTGTCAGAACGTTGGCACATACCTCAAAATACGAGTAAAGAGGCAGAACCGCCCTGTAGTTCTGTGTGAATTCTTCCCTGTTCAGCATTGGGCGACCCAGGGATTTCGGAAGAACTTGATGTTTATAGTCATCGGCAAGAGTAGGGAGAACATTGTCAACATTTAAAGTTTTCCATGCATCTAACCATTGTAGCACGACTTGGAGCTGAGGGGAGGGATTGGCAGGGATAGCTGGAGATTCTAGCATAGTAGCTGCCACTTCAACTCAAGAGCCTGAGAGGGTAATTGACTGTGTCTGAACGATGCCATCCGAGGAAGGGGTACTATATAAGCACTATTATCAAGCATTTCCTCACTTGTCGATGCATCATGGGCTCAATATAAGTAATCAGCTTCTCCCTCACAGGTTCTGCCCTGTTCTTCCGAACTAAAAGAACAGCCGACCTCAGCCCCCTGCTGTGCCTTTATAATAAAGGCTAAGAAAGGTCTTTAGATCGGACAGCGGTAGACGTTGCTGAGAGCATCTTTGAATATAATGGCGAATAGTGACCTATCCCAAGGATCGCAGCTATGGCAAGCCCGAGTCGCCGACTTGCTACTAGAGTCGAGATTCCCATCGCCCTAGTTATATCCCCGTCATCTTTCCTTTCAGAGGCACCTCATTGTTCGCGTTCTGAAAATAGATCCGGCAGTTTGAAATGAATTGATTCACTGCAAGTGTATTTTCTATAGATGCGTTTATTCTAAGCTTCACCATTAGTTATGCAAATTAGTACTATTTTACACAAGTGGTATTACAAATACATAAATTATTCGTTTCTGTTCTGTTCCTATAATAATATTCATAACCTAGCACTACTATAAATACAGCTGCAGTTTAGTAAATCTTTATTTGACAAGAGACATAATGTATCTCACGTGTTTTCCACTCCGGACCTGGACCTGTGTGCCAACAGGGTTACTTGCCTCGACTTCTCCTGGGCTAAAAATTCGGAAATACCCTTGGAATCAATGAATTCCTTCACGGTAGAAATTTTGAATTCTCCGCTGGATGAGTCTTGAATAAAATAAAACATAGTAGTTGCTTCATTCGAATAAGGGAGCCCTGTTCTTGAAACACCATTGGTAGTCCACTACATGCTATTCAGTTGGAACTCTAGTCTTCAATTACTAAATTGAAGCCTTTACCTGCAATACTATTTTCCCTGGATTTTCTATCACTTCATCGTACCCTATCTAAGGTGAAAGGTCGGACTTAGAATAATTTTATAAAAGTCACATTCACAACTTACCTTGAAATTGCCAAAAGCATGCTTAAGAGCATTGCAGTACCGTGCAAACTCGGCCTTATTTCTTTGGGGATGTCCCAATGTCGAAGGAATCATATTATATGTAAAATCCTCCGTGACCATTGAGAATAATGTGTCGACATCGTAAGACTCGAATGCTCTGATCCAGTTCTGGGTGGTTTGTAATTGAAGTGAGGTTGCGAGTGGAAAAGTAGTGGAAAAGTCCATTCTCGTTATAATGCCAGTGAAAGGATAAGCCTTTAGGATTGTGGCATGATATATACAAGTTCCATCTGGAGGTGGATGATGTGGAAGTCTTTAGAACTGTGCAGGGGATATAATAAGTTCCGTCTGGAGGTGGACGATGTCACGATAGGAATAGACAGGGGTCCTGTGTAGGAATTTGCTTCGCATGAAGAACTACTTACATGTCGCTGTCAGATCAATGCCGAAGCAAGCCCAATGGAAGGACACTCGATCCTGAAGTGGAATTTAGCGGAACATATAATAGAGAGAGAATAGAAATCGATCTTTTGGCACTTGTTTAGCATCGTTAGGAACCCTTTTTGGCATAATTGGCAACTGCTTCGATGTCACCCCTGAAAGGGAGATGCTGAATCTTCCGTGGCAGTGTGGCAGATATCCAAGCATGGGAACACGGAAACCTTATGGGAACGGTCAGCTTTATTTAAACAAAAATATTTTTCCGGAGGATAGCTCGCTACTGGATCAAGTGAGTGCTTAAATTCCGGCCAGGTTTGAATATTAAACTCAGAGAATCCAGTTGGTGGTTCAGACACGAACAGCCTAACGGTTAGCATGGCAAAGCAGCAAGCTAAAAAATAATATCTTTATATCCATGGTCGACTCTATTGGACGTGCCAGGTCATTTTCCGGCACGTCAAGCTTCAATGTTCAATATTTCAATAATCACGACATTCAGTGGCAGTCCTCCAGGCGGTAGGAAAGGACGAAGGTCTATATTTGTTTCCTTCTCGGCCTCTCTGGGAAAGGTTTGCGATTTTAAGGGAATCACTTGATGTTCAAATAATAACTTCTGAGGAAGCTAAACCGAAGCCCGAAACTTTCCGTAGTGTGAAGCGAGGAATTGAAAGACGCGTCGATAGCAACAATATAATAATTAAGTTCCATTAGCATACATAGAGTGTAGGACGGCACTCCTAGGCGTTAACAGTATTTAAACAGTACGGTTCAATTGAATGGTAGAGAATTTGAGTCCGTGGCAGCTTGGTGGCAACCGCTTTATCAGTTCGTAGATAAGATGCAGGCGTCCCGGGTATCATGTATTGATCAAGAAGCACACTCACCTTAGACGAACTCGGAACGTGGAAGACACACCTCAGCTTTCCCTTGCACTCTACTTGTTGAACGTCTAACGCAGTCTTGAAATGGCTGCATATTTCTTCAAACCATCCATCTCAACGCGTCTAGATTCGAATCTAGGGGCATCGTGAAGCCTCACGTGTCGCTTTGTATGTCTATAATCATCTATCGGCAATTACAGCACTTCGAACGTCGGTCCCCACATGGATCGATTCAACGTATATACACTTACCATCAATCTAACAGTATTGAAAATCGAAAAGAAACCATGGTCGGCCTTGCACGGGACTTGCCGCTGAATTATTGTTGCTTTTCAATGAGCACCCATGCTGATGGATATCTCTATCTCTGTACTAATAGGAGATCAAGGCAAGCTAATGCGGATGTTAACGCCAATAACAGACTCATCGACGGACGCTTAGATTCCGGCAATGCTACGGGCCGGACGAAGTTAGCAAGCTGGACGGATCTTGTTCGTCAGGTCGTGTGCGGAGTGTCTCGTACGACTCGAAGAAAGAAAGTTCAATCGCATCGCATATCTCTGTTCTGTCTTGCTCATCCATATCCTATGGTAGCTTCCGTATTCGGTCGCCGGCCGTACCCATCATCGATGGTAGCCAATATTTTCGTTCGCATGTACTTCAGACTCGGATTTGTCTGTCACTAGTCTCACTCCAGCTTTTCTCCTTCCATGTTATTTCGTCAGACATCACTCCTTGCTACTAAGCATTTCCCTATCACTCCACGCCATGTACGGTTCATGGGCGTGCGTCCGGAGCTGGCCCAGGGTGAAGCAAAACGTACGTGTTACTTCTTCGAAGTATGCAATTACTTCTCTCATTAATTCTGTACAGCTGTCAGACATAAAATGACGATCCAGCGGCTGCGATCCATGCGATCGAAAGGTATTCCTATTACAACCCTTACAGCATATGACTATCCAACTGGACGTCAATGCGAAAATAATGGTGTCGATATATGTTTAGTTGGCGATTCCTTGGCCCAAGTTTGTCTTGGATATGAATCGACGACCAAGTTAACATTGGACGAAATGATTCACCACTGCAAAGCTGTAGTACGGGGTTGTAAAACACCATTTTTGGTGGCCGACATGCCTTTCGGGACCTATCATATTTCCATTCCTGATGCCATTAGGAATGCGGTTCGGTTAATTCAAGAAGGGAGCATGGAATGTGTCAAATTGGAGGGAGGTGTCGATGTTATACCGATCGTGAAGTCTTTGACGTCGGTGGGCATACCAGTCATGGCCCATGTCGGGCTGCTTCCTCAACGGCATGTTTCCCTATCTGGATATAAAGTCCAAGGGAAGACCGCTCGTTCAGCCTTCGAACTTTTACAGGCCGCTCAAGGTCTTCAAGAAGCGGGCGCATGCAGCATCGTATTAGAAGCTGTTCCTCATGCGTTGGCGGAAGATATCACGAAGAAGTTGGATATACCAACGATTGGTATCGGGGCGGGTCCCGAGTGTTCTGGACAAGTTCTTGTTTGGAATGATGCCATGGGTTCATGGGCAGGGCATCAAGCCAAGTTTGTTAGGCGGTTCGCTGAGCTGGATGTACATGCGAGTGATGGTGTCAAAGCATATGTTGACGCAGTTCGCTCTCGTACGTTCCCCAACGCTGATAGTGAAGGATATGAGATACCGGAGGCCGAATGGACAGAGTATCTGAAGCTATCTAATTAATCGAGTTATGAGAGGGAATGCCAGGTGTACTTATTCTTCATTTATTAGTAGTTATTAGATTGTGACAAGCCTGCGTAAATTCTTATTTCGTGCCGTGGACCAGTGAGGTAATTCACGTCCATTGTCTCAGTGTGTATTCTCGTATGTTCTGCTCGAGATTAAGCCATTCTATCACAATTAACTTGGTGAAATGTGAAGTGGTTATTGGGGTCTTTGTATATCGGGTGGCTGTGCTCCAGAATTCCCTTACTGGATAATAAGCGTGGTGGACGGTAGCACCTCAATCTGTCTCACTTTCAACCATGTCATCCCTAGAACGATCATACACCGTAGGGGCATCGCCTTCCTGTACGACTATATAAACCATGGTTATTAAACCTTACCAATATCATCCCTTTAGCTCCTCTCATGGCCGATAACTATGATAATCTGTTAGAACGGCTTTCCTCAGCATCTGACTGGTGGCAACCCGAGCACGAGGCTGTATGTTCATACAATCTTTGACATGTGTCCTAAGGCTTAGAGCATTCAGGCAATTTTGGAACCCTATACCTACCTTACACAAACATCAGGGAAGGAAATTCGCAAGAAGATGATCGAGGCATTCAACCTGTGGCTCAAAGTACCAGAGGAAACTGTATCGATAATTGGCTCTGTTGTGAGCATGCTTCATAGTGCGAGTCTTATGTGAGTCTTTTATGCTGTATCTTGTCTTTTAATTTAACGATGAATAGGATGGACGACGTAGAAGATGACTCTCAGCTGCGGCGCGGTCAACCAGGTGAGGAGCTTCGCTGATCTTTCCTCCTTTTTCTTTCTGATTCCGTATAATAGTCGCCCATAAGATTTATGGTATTCCTCAAACCATAAATAGCTCTAATTATGTCTATTTTCTCGCATATAAGCAACTATTTGCCCTGCGAGACCAAGGGCCTGCCATTACTGATAAAGAACAGCAACTGGAGCGCCTCGTCACAGGTATGCAGTCCAATCCTGACGATGACGATCTTACGCTGATGTACTATGGTGTAGATGAACTCTTAAATCTACATCGTGGACAGGGTTTAGACCTCCTATGGAGAGATAACCTGATATGCCCCACCGAGGACGAATATATCCACATGGTCAACAATAGTCCGTGGACTCTTTAACCTGTATTCTCGTAATCTAACTAAATATTTAGAGACTGGTGGTCTGTTCCGTATAGCTATCAAGCTCATGATGGCTAAAAGCGCGTCGGATGTGTAAGTCTGTCATTTCGACTTCACCCTGAAGTCTCTTTTGAACTAGTCGACTTCAAAGGGATTATGTTCCGCTTGTGAACTTATTCGGTATATACTTTCAAATTCGAGATGATTATATGAATTTGCAATCCTCGGAGGTTTGTTCGTTCTTAAAGCTCATCATGGATTCCATCACTCTAACTCGGAGCAGTATGAGTCCAACAAAGGCTTTGCTGAAGATCTCACTGAGGGTAAATTCTCATTCCCTATCGTCCATTCTGTACGATCGGATACCTCGAATCGACGAGTTCTCAGTACGTTAAATTTCGACCCCCCAATTGAGTTTCGGCTGAAGTAGACTCCTTTTAGATGTACTCCAGAAGCGTCCCACCACTCCTACCACCAAGCGTTACGTTGTTGAATATATGCGAGAACACACAAAGTCCTTCGATTACACTTTAGAAGTTTTACGGAAACTCGAGCGTCAGGCTCGAGAGGAAATCGAGCGTTTGGGAGGTAATCCTGGTCTTACTGTAATCTTGGATATGCTGAGTGTATAAGAAGAAACATACAACGAAGTATAAATTATTATGTATGCCTACACACTTTGATAGCTAGTTATCATGTCGGTATCTATTTTCATACTCTCCTCCTATGAAGAGCGTCATATGGTATCATCATCCGCGTAAGGACTTGTCGTCTTCATGAGCTCCTTCGACTCTCTTGCTGGTCGACTGATTGACGGGTTTTCGCTAATAGAGACGTTGATCTTTTGCACAATGGCAGGGACACAAGATAGGGTGTAGAACAGCTCCGGTGACTCTTCAATCGTCGCTCTGATGACGTGACTCGTTAGCATACTGGGGCCCGAACCGATAACATATGTGTCGACGATGGGCCGTAACAGTTCTGGGAAGGGAGCCATGTTTGCAAACAGTGATGCAATGGCTTGGACATAATAATCTGAAGAAAGGAATAAATATGACTATTCATGAGTACTTTTAAATGGTTTTTACCATCATGACTTTCTCTGAAAGCGTCAGAAATCAGCTCTGCGACGGCTGCTTTGGACCCATCACCGAGATTAGCAGAAGCACTTTTAACTACATGAGCCAAAGCGAGGATTAATGAAGCAGCGATAGCCTCGTCGCTCGATTTGGATGTAGTAATACTATCAGTAAATTCAGTGTATGTTCCTCAATGCGATGATAATAACGCACAGTTCTGTTACGAGAGGATCCACACGGGCTTGTACGGCCATGAGAGCACCTAGACCAACGGCAGCTTGGGAACGAACAGCGAAACTAGAGGGATCCGAGGCCGCCTTGACGAACGTACGTTGCAGTTGAGGGAAGAACGGCTTCACTAGCATTGGGATCCTCTGCAACATGGTTGTCAAAGCAACGACAATACCATTTTTGACGTTCGGAGGATATCCTGCAGAATGGGCACGAATGAGCGGACCAGTGAGGCGCACCACGAACGGTTTGATAGCCGCTTCGTCCGTTCTGTCCACAATATAGCTGATGGTATACGCGGCAGCTTCTCTCTGTTCTCCAGTTCCCGTCGCCAAACCTGTAAGGATGATAGAGACCAAAGGCCCAATACCATCTGGCAAGTTGAAGCCGCCCACAGTACGTCCTGGTGCACCGATAGATTCAACTGCACTACGCAAGGGCACGACCAGAGCCTCCATATCCGCAGGGGAGATGGTCTTGCTAAAGGAGTTGAGTGCTCTCCACGATGCTTGTGCAACTTCGAGTAAATCGTCCAGGGCGATAACCAGACGAGAAATCCAATTGTCGCGATAGTTGGACATGTCTAAATCTGTCTCGTCACAGAATGTTCCAAGCAAATTGAACGCTGAGATGCGGCGAGCGGCGGAGTGATGTTTTGCCCTGAGTTTGCGAGTTAGTTGGTTGTAGCATACATCTAAGGCCTTATAATGAGACATACCATCCAAGGAGGAGTAACATCAAGGTATTCAATCCAGTTTCATCTGGTATAGATGCTAAAAGGGCCCGAACGGCGTCATTGATATCATCCTTGAGCTCTTCATCTTTCTCGACTTCGAGCGAAGATACTAAAGCATCCAGGATATTGGTAAGACGCTTGTTTAGGGCGTCCCCTGCTACTGTAACCAGGGAGGCCAGAGCCTTTGCATTGAATGAAGTGATAGGCTTGGCAAGAAGCGTAGGAATGAGTGTAGGAAAAACAACATTAGCCCTGACCTGTAGAAGGATGAATGAGAAAGGCTAATCAATTCTAATGTGCATTTACTGACATTCATAACTTCTCTCAGAGCTTGCAAGGCAGTGCCAGAACTTTCGCCAGGTTGACGAAGTGCTTGCAATAACGTAGGGATAGTTTCATCGATGGCCCGGGCACCAAAGGCTTCTTGTAAAGATTGGAATGCTTTTGCTGATGCTGATCGTACATTTGCCGAATCGTCCACAAGAGTTCCCCGAACCATGACAATGAGCTCGTCTTCGTGGCCTTCTCGCTGGCCCTCAATAGTGTGCTCACTGCAGTTCCGTATCAGTAGTTGAAAGGACCAAAAGGAAGAGGAACACTAACAGAACTTCACTGAGAGCCAAGCAAGCACCTTCCTTCGTCCGATCATCGCTAGATTTACAGCTAGTCTGCAGCAAGGAAACAATCTCAGAGAAGACTTTGTCCCCGGATTTGCGGCATAATTCTGCTATAGTCCGTTTCGCGGTCTAAAAGATATTGGTCAATCTCATTCTACTATAAGTAGTTCATGCTGACCTCTTGTTGATCTGGTCCAGGATTAACGAGAAGCGCGATAGCTTGAGACATGATGGACGGTAAAATTTCACGGACTGAGGAAAAGATGAGCATCCACGTTCAACACGTCAGACGAGAGGTTCCACCCACCAGTTCTAGGTGTATTCTGCACCAACGCCTTCCAAACATGGGTCGCCGATATACGCACTGTGCCAACACCGTCTTGACGAACCAAGAATATGGACGCCAACACTCTGTCTCTACGTTCGGGACCTAAAACTTCGGCAAGAACTTTACGGGAATTATCAGCAGCGCCGGTTTCACCCATAGCTTCATCATCTTCGATTTCGTTCTTTCCGCTAATGCCAGCAAGCTTGAAGAGAAGGTCGCTAATCAGCGTCACGGACGATTGCTGTGAAATTGTTAGATACCCAAAACGCCATATAATAAACTTGAAACACTGACCCGGATGCGCGAAGATGAATCAAATAGACCTCTCTCAAGCTCCGGCAAAAGAAGATCCACTGCTCGGTGAGAATGGTTGTTAATGATGACCTTGCCAGCCTTCAATGCAGCTTCTCTGACGACTTCCTCTTTGTCAGCCAAGCCTCCAAGAATCGGCTGGATCAGCTTAGGGAGATGGGGCTGGAAGCGAACACCAAACGTGGTCGGCAAGAACACAAGAAGTAACATAAATCCTTCTTTGACATGGGACCTTGGACTACTTGCATTGGATATAATATCGGGTAGCAAACCTTCCAAACGTTCCATTCCCAAGCCTGCAAGGACCTCACTCAAGCCTTGAGCAGCACCTTGTCGATCCACGCCTGAAGTCTCAGCCTTGAGAGTACGAAGAAGACCCGGTACAAGGTCAGGGAAATGGACTTCTCCAAGACGTTCTACCAATGTTCCAAGGGACTTGGCGGCAGTGGCTCTTGCCTCCGGAACAGGATCTACAAGGCAAACGTGCACCAATGGCAGCAGACGAGACAAGTAAGGGACGAAATCCTTGGGATCTGTCAAGGAAGACATATTTCCAACAATGCGAGCCGCCTTCCTCTTCGTCTCGGAACCACGTTCTCTTAAGCTACGCTCAATAATGGGGACAACCTGTAAAGAAATAAATATTCGTATTGCATAGTATCAGCTGAAGTCTCACGTACCAAGGCTAGGGAGGAAGCATCAATATAATGGGCGAAAGAAGTCTTCAGCAAGGCGGTTAATGCGGCAGGCCCCTTTTCTGGATCCACGAGTGCTTTCAAAAGAACGGGGACGAGACCTTGAATTTCGGGATTGCTAATAACTTCACCGAATTGTTTCAGACTCTTATTAGCGGCAGTTCGGACTTGAGTATGAGAGTCGGCCAAAACGCCAGTCAGTCTAGGAATAACAGTGGGGAGAGAAATAGATAGTTGTGTCGGTGCGCAGTAGGCCATAGCACCTAGCAACTCAATAGAACCCTTCTTTGTTCTCCATTGCTTCTCCTCCAAGGCAGATAACAATGACGGCAAGAGTAATTTGACGCCATAGGCCGACATATTACCCATAATAACCTTTGCAGCATCTTGAGTCGCGTCTCTAACATCTGGTACTACATCGCCGAAGGAGGCGAGAAGGTAAGGAACGAGATGAGGCACGTACGGCTCGAATAGACGGCCTAACGTGGCAGAAAGAGTCTCGAATGCAAACATAGCTCCTTGACGAGCTTCGGAATGCTTTTTATCATCCAAGGCAGTCCTCAATCTTCCAATGATATCATAGTCTTTCATACCGGAAATACCAATTCCTTTAATGAGACCAGCCAATCCATATGCTGCGCCACGTCTCGCAGCATACTTGGGAGAAGATATCATCTCGTTGAAGAGGTTGTCCACTAGAGCAGCAAGGTCGTCTTTCTTCATTGGCTTGACCAAAGGAGCTAAACAGTCCGAGACGGCAATCTGGACCGATTCTGAAGGGGTCTTCAATGCATTCACAAGTCTGTCGATAGCTTGTGGAATCCGAGCATCATCTTTATCCAGATGACGAGCCAACCGGCCAAATAGAACGACAACAGCTTCTTTGACAAAGTCTTCTGTTTCAGAAGAGCTTGTAGCAGAAAGATTGTCTTCGAACATCGAGATCAGGTCGGCCTGGTGTGATGAGCCATGCAAGTCAAGAACGGCTGTTCCTGCACTGAGAAGACCTCGCCTGACTTCAGCTTCGCGATCCCCGAGTCCTTCAGAAATCAAGAATTTGAAGAAAGGGGTAACGCTGTTCTCTGTGAAAGATTGTGCTATAGCTGCAAACGTTCTTGCGATAGCAAGGCGAGCAGGCCATGGGTCACTTCTATCCAAAGTCTTTGCAATCACCATCCCCTATAAATATGTTAGAAGCTGAACGATTAAACGGATGAATAACCAACATATTCATCAAATTCTGGCGCCAATATTTTGGCCTAGATAAGGCATGGACAGGTCAGACCAATAGTTTTATCTAGAAAGAGGGAATGGGACGAACCTTTTCACGATAAAAGTCTTGTAGAGAGAGTATTGTGCTGCTAATAGATTGCGGCCATGCTTCGGCTGCCTCTGCAAGGGCATAGGAACAACTCGTCCGCACATACGCGTTATCGTGTTCTATATCGCGACTTTTAGTAGACAATAGCCAAATGGACGCAAGCACGAACCGAGAAGTGGTAGCAGATCCTTGAGATATGCTTCTGGTACATCCAGACCATTTTCTTCCCAAACATTTACCGCCAATCTGGAATTTTGCTCATCATCATCGTGACAAGCCAACCAAAGCTCTGGAGCCCAGTCAAGATCCGTAAGATCAAATGTCTAGAACAAATATCAGTCTCAGAGCGTTCGACAAGGGCAACAAAAGCTCACCTGTAATGTCTGGAGACATGCATTTCGTACTAAGGATTCTTGGGCTAGAGTACCGGTCATCAAAGCCTTTATATCTTTGGGAGATGCTGTAAGACGAATCGTCTCTCCAAGGTCCACCAACGCAGGAACCGCTGTTTGGGCAAGCTGGGGATGGAATCGGATAATATGCAATAAGTTCTTGATAGTTTGTTCTCGGGGATAAAGAGGATCGGAAACTGGACGGGAGAGTTAACAAAGAAATGACGCATGATCGGAACTAAGCACATACATTCAGCGCAGTGGAACCTAATGAAGTCCAACGCCAACGTAAGCTGCTCCAGAGACTCATCTTGGTCGGCTGCATATTTGCCTCCCGTTGATATGATGGTGTCAATCAACGGAGAGGCATATGAATATGTCGCTATGTCGAAGGGTGCTTGCTCGGAAAGGGATCGTAGACGATACAAAACACGAATGATCAATTCTGTCTTTTGGTTAACAAAATGAAAATGAGCCAGCAATTCAAACGGTTACTTACGACCAACAGGTTCGGCAGTGTACTCTGGTGGCACAACATCGTCCTCCGTGCTGCGGAGAGCGCTGATTCCAATCCACTTCTTGAACGTTCCTAGTCTGTCGGAGCACACATCTGAGAGTGCCTAGAGAATATAGGTTAAGAAAAGATCTAATTACAAACCGTGAAATCATACTCACCACATAGGTTTCGAACACATCATTCCCGACAAGCGGGACACCATGCTTCATGGCACCTGCAAGAAGCAAAGAGGTGATAGGGCCAACAAAGCCTTGAAATTCAGAAGGATTGGCCTCGACTATGCTGCAAATCAATTGAAGACCGCGTTGCAGATTCACCTTGATGGTCTCAACCCGGGCGCGAATCTGAGATTCTTTCGCCAATTGAGCTTCGATGAGAGCTTTATCTTGCTTGGAGAGATTAGCTGCATTTGCAGGCTTTTTCGTGGCCAAAGTCTTCCGCAATTCAGCTTCCCATTTCCGCAGTTCTGCATCTTTACCTTTTTCAATAGGTACATCCTTCTTCTTCGCAAGGACTTAGAACATATAGTTTAGTTACGATAAGCGAAAAACATACTCCGGGAATTTCTTACCATCTACGAAGAGAGTACCTTCGGGAGTCTTCCAGATGCTGAACTCTTCCCGGCCGACAGAGATAAGATTAGCAGGATCAAGATCACTTCGGATTTGCTCCATAAGAGAGGGTAGAATAACGGAGGGAGCGACGAAAACCAGCGTAAAGACTGCATTGAAAGCAGCTCTTGAGATGTCGGAAGACTACGTAAAGGATTAGTCTCTAAAATGGACAGATAAATCCTTTAAATATCGGCTTACTTGCTTCAGGTTCTTGGCGTCCAGGCAACCTGAGACCAATTTCAGCACCAAATCCTTATTGTGTTTTATCAGATGATTAGGATCGACTCGAGCTCTCTGGCATAATTCTATCCAAGTGGACCGTGACTTTCCGCCTAATGTAATGTCAGTCGACGACGCACATACTATACCGGAAAGAGAAACACACAAATCAAAGGATGATGAGCAATAATAAGGTTATGCGCCAATTCCTGTTCTCGTTTACTAATATCCATGTCCTCCCAGAGGCCAACACTGGCAGACAAGGTGCTATTGAAGCGACTTTGAAGGATGACATATTGGTCGTGGTCACCAGAAGATTCCGACTTAGAAGAGAGACGAAGCAAAAGAGCATCGCGTATTATCCAATTCGTGATGTCGGGGAACCGCGTCGTAATGGTCTGGAGAGCATCGAGAGTCGTTCTGCGAGTTTCAACCTGTTTGCTATCAACAGAAAGATAGACCAATGCGGCTCCAAACTGAGATCTGTGATGGATGAGTAAAGAAAACATGCCAATAGAAGAAATCAACCGTACCGTAGGACATCTGACTTCTTTATTTCTGCTTTGAAGTGAGTTATTCCCACTTCCAGAGCACGGAGGAACCACGTCTCTTCTTCGATAGTGGTTGCTTTCTGATAGCATTTGGACCATAGAAGGAAATGCGGCTTTGTTGCAGAAGAAGTAGTTACGCCTTGAATAACAGGGTTCTTGGACAGAACAGAATCTAAAATAAGAAGTATTATTAAGACAACGTTCGGTGCAGTAGAACATCTATCACTACCATAATTCTGTAATTCGAAATTCGAAATAGACCCAAGCAAAACCGCTAACGCCATATATCCTTCAAGGGGTCCAGCAGGCGTCATGAGCGGATTCGCTGCGACTGTCTTCAGATTGTTTTCCAGGGCTGGTAAAAGGCTCGAGGCGAATGTACGTGCAGAATCGGTGGGTTGATCCTTGACGCTCCAAAGAGAATCACCAGCAATCGCGCAAAATGCCCGACGTAGTACTGGTTTCACCGAAGCCATTTCTTTGGAGATAGTAGTGACGATAGAAGCGTTAACAGGTTTGTTTTCAGCAAGCAAGAATGTAAGGTGAGTGCTCAATGCTTGCGTCAATAGTGACACAGCAACATCATTAGACTCTTTCGAAATAAGCGACGGTAAGGATTCAGCAACCGTTTCAGCGACTCCAGAAGAAGGCTTGATAGAGCGGAGAATTTCGTATAGAGCAATTCGATGATCCGGTCCAGACGTCTTGCTAGCCTTGGGCAACGCCAGAACTTCCGTAACGGCAGTTTTTTTGCTACCCTCAGTGACGCCTTCGTGGCCAGTCAAACCCTTGAATAAAGCACAAGATTCGGAACGGACGGTTGGGTTCGTAGACTTGGCACCGCTCAGAACAGACTTGAGAATAGCGGAAAAGGCTTGGTCGTTCAGTGTTCCCTTGTATGCTGGAAGGAAGTCACCGACAACTACGGAATAGAAGTTAATACCTAGTAAGAGTGATAAGAAAAGTGGATTTCATTACCATGCGCTGAGATTTCTGGCGAACGAAGTAATGCTTTCTCCACAGTCGGTAATATGCTTTTTGAGAAATCGTCCTCGGTGACAAAGGACGAAATGAAGCCACTCAGTGCCGTCTATTCCCGTGAAATGATACAATGAGTTCAACAATGCCATGCTAACGTATTATATCCACTTACAGAAGTATGAGGAGCAACCGGTGTTTTCGACATTACGATTTGAGTTGTGTAATACTCTAGAATGTTGGCCTGCGGACGTATAAATTCGCGAAGACCTTCTAGTAAAAGGTACGTACCTTCAAGGGCTTAACAAGATCTTGTCCCAACGAAGCGGATTGTGATGGCTTTGGTTTCAAATGCAAAGAAACATCGATGATTAAACCCAGTAAAGTAGCAAATGTTAACGTATTGCTGGCTCCCTTGGTCGAGCTGAGGACAGTCGTAATGGCAGTTGGGATTACATCTGGTTTCTAAATGTACAAATCAGTACACCATGATATTATGGCATTTATCAAAACGTACCGAACGTATAGCACGACGAGCGCGTACTACGGCGCCTCGTCTAATGGCTTGCTTGATGTGTGCAGTTTGATCCAGCAAAGAATCCAATAAGCTGGCAAGAGTCGAAAGAATGGATTTAAGAGCCTGGTCCGAAAACTTCGAAGAACTTTGGCATATCCATGTGTAGACGACGCATGCCCAATTTAATAAGACAAATTGGTTGCCAGGAGCTGAACTGTACGTTATGGTTTAATAAGGATACTCCAAGTTATTATGATAGAGAGAGCTCACCTGGACGAATTCCTATTTCCTATTTGCTGGGATTCCATAGCAAGCCACTTTAGGATACCTTGCACAATTTTCCCCTCTCCTGGAGCCTCATCCTCTTTACCACGTGTAAGTAAGCCACCCAAAGTGCGTTCGACCGCCTCTCGAGAAGGGCCATCAATATAGCGTGGGTATGTAAGGATTAAAAGATTGAATATATCGCCAAGTTGATTGGCCTTGAGGTCTGGTGAAATATAAAGAGTTAATTAGGACTTTCATGAGAACATAAATCCAGACTCACCTCCTCTCACAGCAAGTGGCGTCAATCGGTTTTCCAGGAAATCAATCCTCTTCGTGCTACTGTCCAAAACTTGTCTTTTCGCGTAATCCAGGAAGGCAGGCCATTCCGATTCTTCCTGCAGTTGTGACCAGTCGAAGGAAGGTCCAACGTCCTCCTTTTCATCCGCAACCTCTGCTGCCGCGATCCACGATTGGATTTCGGTCTTGCTCATCCCCGACGTTGACGAAATCGCCTTCAAAAGCTTCCGAAGAGACTTTGGACGAACCACGGTTTTAGAACGAATTCACAGAACTTCAACTTTGGCGGTTCGGGAATATTATGTAACTGCAGAGAGCTTTCCTTTTCGGTCAAAAGTGAAAATAGGCGTCAACGTTTCATTGGACAATACTGTACAAAATGTGCATACGATACAAAAAAGAAACCGATGCTTTTTTTTGGTGGTAATTTTATAAGTCAAATGCTACCCATCTAAGTCAAGTTAGCTTGTCGCTAAATAATCCACACATCTTCTTGGGCCATCTGGTAATTGTTCAAAGACCTAAAGTATTCAATTCGTTTGGCTTTAATCTGCTCGTATTTCTAGAAATCAGTACGTCAGGGAAAATGCAGACAAATAGATAGGAGATGTCAAAGGTGATACCTCTCGTTCTTCATCCGTCATGAAATGCAACTGCACTCTTCTTTTCGCGATGTTTCGTGAAGACGACTTGGGTGGAGATGTTTTTATTCGAGAATTGTTTCGCTTGGGATAATTCTTTCTTTGCTTAGCCGGTCGAGATTTGATAGTGGTAGGAGAAAGCACTACTGAAGAATTTTCCGTTACATTTCGTGGAGTTGACATGGCGGGTGAGAGCATATTAGCAACTTGCTGGGGACTAGAATCTCGAGCGAGAATTTTGGAAATAGGTGACGGTGACTGTGGTTCCGAAAAATAACTGATATGTGTTTGATGGGTTTTATTCATGGAAACGCGGGAGATATATGAGCTTCTCTTCAAAAGTAGAGGGCGATGTGGGTGTTTCTGTAAATTGAGGAATGGTTTTTTGAACTTCAAGACTTTCTCTGCGGTGATAAAACCAAAAGGATCATCTATGCCAGAATTCCGATTTGTAGATGGGACCAACGGTGACGTAAACGGTAACGGTGAAGAGGGCGGTAGAGGTGATGGGGAGGAGTGACCAAGAGAAACCATTGACTTTGTTCGAGGTTTAGATGGCGTGGAAAGAATACACGGTTTATTCGAGTTGGTTAAAGGGAGATCAAGACCTTCCCAGCTTTCTAAATTGCTGTTCCGTTCCTCGAAACGATGAATTGGAGCAAGAGGCGTTGCAGAATCTGAGAGCTTTTTTGAAAGAAATGGGGATAGATGGGAAGAGAATAATTTTTGTATTTTATGACGTGGTGTACTCGTTCGTACCATTCTGAGGTAATAAAGGAAGAAGTGCTGTCGACAAGAAGCTACAGAAGTGTCAAGAAAAAGAGTAAGCGGGAATTGTCACGTCGGTCACGTCACACTAAGAAAGCTCTCAGCGCGCATGTCAACATTGTTTTCCAGGCTACGCTCTCGTGCCGGGGTATTCGTTCTAGGTATGTAATAGCATAATTCCAAATTATATCATGCTCATGGACGACTTAAGCTACTGCATGCAGCTCTCTAAGTTTACATCTGTTGTTTGCTAGGAGACATGCTGCCGCGGAACAATCTCGATATGCTGCACGAATAACGATTCTTGAGGATTTGGTGCAGCGGATGAAATCAGGAGAACGGATTCCACAGGCAGAATTCGACAGATCGCTTACGCTCATCCGCAAAGTTCAAGAAACTGACGAGACAGAGCACGTAATACCACGTGGAGAAGAAATCAGTTGGAAAGAGGTTTTCTTAGGGAAGAAGTCTCGAGAACCTTGAGATATATAAACAGTACGCGTTACATTACACTTGAAGATACATTATTGATAAATTACACAGAAGCCACGAATCAGGAAGTACAACATACAGTCCAGCCGACTCATTTTATTCATTGGTTACGAGGAGGCAGGCGGATCTTCCGAGGCGTCTCGAAGCGTGCCCGTTTGGCGTGTACAATAACAGCATCCTGGGTATCATCGTCCCAGCTGTCATTTCCAATGAAGACAGGCCTTGCCGTCAAGAAACAAGCAGGTGGTGGGGTAGCAGGGGGCGACACTTCAATTTTGGGCGTGCTGGCCTCGTCTTGGGATGACTCTGGTGAGGAATTGCTGGCAAGCGCGATGGTTTTTGTGGTTGACACTTCTGAATCACTATGACGACTTGTACGTTTCTATTAAACATGTTAATATACCGTGTATAACCCATGTATATGCGACATACGATGTCTGCTTGAGGCTGGAATCGACCCGCCGCGCTACTCCTCCTGCGGCTGCGTAACTGTCTAGCATCGTGTGGCTCCTGAGCATAAGAGTGAGGTACACTAAGGTTTCCATATCCAACGATGAGGTATTCCTCCTCGCGGGGAAGGATAGTAGCCTCTAGAGCATTGTTCTTGAGATTGGGGGCCATAACGCTTTCGTTCTGGATGGGAAAGAATGATCAGACACGCTTTAATATCGCTGGGAATGACTCACAGCTTCACGAAGACGTTGAAGAATAGGATTCGGGGCATACGCGCGAAAAGACATAGGAGGAGAAGCTGATATGGCACTATCAGAGGGGCTGAGTGCTAATTGTCAGACGCAAAGCTACGTCCCGCCTTTAAGTATATCGGGCGCCGAAGCCTATTCATTGAAGACCTCCACATCATCGTGCCCATAGAGCTCGGTGGCAAGCGTGGACAAAGGCGAGGGAAGACTGGAAGGCATTGTGGAGCCAAAAGCGGTCCAAGCACATCCAAGCGTGCGGAAATTACCGCCGCGGAACCAAATTCTAGTGATCGTGCTGGCGGCACGTCAGTCCAAATCACGGTTGTAAGTCCTCCTAAGCTTCTCATTTCTTTGTATTCACGCTATCCGACTAGGAGCAATGCGTATAGGAGCTCTTCTCCTATCTTCTTTTATACTTCCTCTCGTATTCGCAGTCAAGGAAGAGGACTTCAAGAAATGCAATGACAGTGGATTCTGTCGACGTGGACGGGCACTCTCAGCCCGCGCAAATGAGTCGGGGGCCTCCTGGAAATCCTCCTATGTCGTCGATCCGAACTCCATCGTGACCGATACCGGGTCATTTACTGCTGGAGTCAAATCTTCCTTGTATCCGGATATTAAGTTCTCTCTCGAGGTTCGCGTCCATGAAGATGGGGTTACGCGTGTCCGTATGGATGAGGTTGGGGGATTGCGCAAGAGATATGATGAAGCTGCTTCGTGGGCTTTGATCGCAGAACCACGCTTGGGGCACGTCGAATGGACGAAAAGCAAGAAGGACATACGTGCACAATTCGGTGCCAAGAAAGATTTGGAGCTCCGGGTTATTTTTGAGCCTTTGAAGATCTCACTTCTTCGTAATGGGAAAGAAGAAATTGTTTTGAATGGGGGAGGCTTGTTACATATGGAGCACTTCCGCGTCAAGGAAGAAACGCCTCAAATTGAGAACAACTCGGAGGATGCTGGAGAACAAGCCCAGCAGGTCCTTCAACAAGTTAATCCAAGAGCATGGTTCGAGGGCGATAACGAGGATGGGTGGTGGTCGGAACAGTTCAAGAGCTGGAACGATCTAAAGCCTAAAGGTACAGCTTTCTTTAATATTGATCATGTGCATCGTTCTAAACACTTCATAGGTCCTGAATCATTATCTCTCGATGTTTCATTCCCTTACCATGGTCACGTCTATGGTATTCCGGAGCATGCTACTCGGATGGATCTGCCTACCACAACTGGACCCAATGCCGTATATTCTGAACCGTACCGGCTATACAACCTCGATGTCTTCGAGTATCTCGCTAACTCACCAATGTCACTGTATGGAGCTGTTCCCTTGCTTCATGCTCACTCGGCCTCCTCCACTGTCGGTTTCCTCGACTTGGTTGCGTCTGAAACCTGGATCGATGTCTCTCATCCCACTGACAAGAGCACCAATACCCACTGGGTCTCCGAATCCGGTATTCTCGACGTATTCTTGCTTCCCGGTCCTACTCCAGATGCCGTTTTCGAACAATACGCAAGGCTAACAGGTCCAAGCTATATGCCTCCTGAATGGTCCTTGGGTTATCACCAGTGCCGCTGGAACTACATCAGCAGCACCGATGTCCGTTCCGTTGCCAATCGGTTTGATGAAGAAGATATTCCATTCGATGTCATTTGGTTGGATATTGAATATGCGGAGGACCACAAGTATTTCATGTGGAAGGGCAAAGAATTCCCCGATCCCGTTCAAATGATCAATGATATTGCCGCTGTCGGCCGTAAGGTAAATTCTTGGAAGCTCATTATTCTAAGAAGTAGAACCTCATACCTTTTCATAGATGGTCGCTATCGTTGATCCTCATGTAAAGCGTGTTCAGGACTACCCTGTCTACAAGAAGGCTTCTGAGCTCGATATCCTTATCAAAGCTGTCGGCGGCGGCGGAGAGCTTGAAGGATGGTGCTGGCCAGGAAGCAGTTCATGGGTTGACTTCTTCAATCCCACTAGCTGGAACTGGTGGATTTCCTTATTCAAGATCAAGAGTGACAGCCCTGACTTCCACTGGGAGGCTAGCACTGAGGACATCCATATCTGGAACGATATGAACGAAGTAAGTTATGGTTACGATAGTATAAAAAATCCATACTCATATCTTGTTATAGCCTTCCGTTTTCAATGGACCGGAAATTACTATGGAGAAGGGTGCTATCCACTACGGTGGATGGGAGCACAGAGATGTACACAACATCAATGGCATGCTCTTCGTAAGTTTATCTATCTTCCTTGATGTAGATTCTTTTTTAATTATTCTCCAGCAAAACCTTACTTCCCAAGCTATAACAGCTCGTTCAAACGGCTTACAGCGTCCCTTCGTTTTATCACGAGCCTTCTACGCTGGTTCCCAACGTTTCGGAGCCATCTGGACCGGTGATAATCTAGGTACATGGGAGCATATGGAAATCGGTGTCCCAATGGTGCTCAGCAACGGTCTTGCTGGCATGACCTTTTCCGGAGGTATGTATTACCGTGTGTATTCATTTTATATATTTGATCATGACCGTATTCCTCTTCAGCTGATGTCGGTGGTTTCTTCGGCAACCCTGACCCCGAAATGCTCGTCCGTTGGTATCAAGTTGGAGCCTTTGCACCTTTCTTCCGTGCTCACGGACACATTGATACCAAGCGCCGTGAGCCATACTTGTTGGATGAGCCGTACAAGTCAATGGTAAGGAATACCCTTCGTTTGAGGTATAGCCTCCTCCCTGTTTGGTATACTGCCTTCAGGGAGGCCAGTGTTCGCGGCATTCCCATTTTGAGGTGCGTTGCGCAGCAACGGGTCATTTCAAGTTTAAGCTAAAGGATTTCCAGACCTCAATATGTCGTCTTCCCTAAGGATAAGGCAGGATTCTCGATCGACGACCAATACTATATTGGTGGATCGGGCTTACTTGTTAAACCTATCACCCAGAGGGATGTGAATGAGGCGCAAGTATACCTCGCCGATGCTCAGGTTCGTATTCGAGAGAAGGAAATTGATTTACAATTACTCAAACTCCTTCAATTATAGCCATACTATAACTATTACACTTATCATGTCTACCACGGGTCCGCAGGACGCCACGTAACAGTCGCTGCTGCGCTCGATGAAGTTCCATTGCTCATCCGTGGTGGATCGATTGTCCCAACACGCGACCGTCCAAGGCGGGCTACTCGCCTTATGAAGAAGGATCCCTTCACCCTTCATATCGCTCTGGACAAGACCGGCGCTGCTCAAGGGGAGCTGTACTTGGACGACGGCGAGACCTACGCCCACCAAAAGGGCAACTACATCTGGCGCAAATTCGCTGCGACCTCTCTGGACAAGAGCTCGAGGCGTCTCCAGATCTCGAGCACGAATTTGGCTACGCAGGTTCCTACAGACGCGGCGGTATATGGATCAGAAGTCGCGGTGTACCAGCCTTCGAACGAGTACACGAAGAGCATCGAGCGTGTCCGCGTTGAAAGGATTGTCATTCTTGGATTGCCCAAGAAGCCTTCGCAGGTTAAGCTGAATGACGGGAAGGATCTTCAGTGGACGTATGAAGAAGGGGTGTCTTCGAGTGGAAAGAAGGATGGCCTTGGGAGCGTGTTGATAATCAAGGATCCGCGTGTCTCGATTATTAATGACTGGTCTATTCGTCTATCGTAATAGAGGGATCCTATATATGTTATTTATTTATTATCAAAATACACCAAGTATTATTATTCCGAGAGCAGGCTGCGTGCGTGATGCCACGGTGTGACAGCGAGTGACAGGCTCGATCTGGAGCTCCTTTATGCGCAGTGGCAATGCGTCTATTTTGACTCTTGTTCGTATCACGTTCTGCGCTGGATTTTCGACATTTCCTTCTGCGAGCTGCTATTCTGGACGATCGACCCTCGCTGCCTGGTTGTCGCGAATTCTGCCCGCTACGACGGAGATCATGATGAAGCCGTACGAAACCGCGGAAGGCATTACCACCTTTAGAAGATCTATTGTCCGGAAATGAACCTGGTAACAAGGTCGTCCACAAACCCTTTTAATGTGGTTCCACGAATACAATATGGGACCGTCTGCTCGGGCTGCTTTCTTCCCTTTTCTGCGTGGGATGCTTTGTCTCCAGCCGCCATATAACACAATGGATCCTTGGACTCTGTTCTCCACACTGTAACGCTTGGCTTGCCCACCGCAATTCTTTCTCTGTCGCGTGGACCGGACTATAGGGAAATTGAACGAGCTGTCTAATATAAAAAGGGCCTTAATTGGACGGTTGTCACCCATCTCTCATTTTTCCCTCTCGTCTCTCGTCTCTCTTCTCAGTTTTCACTCTCAGCTTTCGACTCAAAATGCCTACCGTATTGCACCGCTCTCAGTACCCCGAGCGTAGGGGTCTTGTCAACATCTCTGCGCCTATCAGTGTCAGACGCGAAGTGACCCCCGAGATTCAGAATATCCTTGAGGCGGTACGTGCCACCACCCGAAAAAACACTCGCGCGCATATCTAACGTCCCACTTCAGATGAACCAAGAACTCCCCGGCGGACTCCCCGATGATCTGAAAAGGAGGTTGCTCTCACCCGCCGCCGCCATCCCTCTTCACCAACCCGACCGCCCCAGTGTTTTCGTCACTGAGCCCACTAAGGCAAATCACCGCGCCTCTCCTACCTCGACCATGACCATAAGTGACCACGATTCAGACGAGGCCCCTTCCTGCTTCCCCAGTCTCCGCTCCTGCTTCTCCTCCCCCGACCTCCGCGCTCCTCCTTCCAAAGCCTCCCTTCCCAGACGCTCGAAGAGTCCCGCGCCACCCACTCGCCAACAACGCCCCCTCTCCAACGCATTCTCCGTCAACACCGAAATCATCCAAGCCAAACGCCCTGTGCTCCGCCGCTTGCTCGACGCAGGCGGCTGCACAAAATCCGAGAACTTCGACATCAGCGATTTCCAACGCGTCAAGGTCCAACAGGCCCAAATCCGGACCTCTCGTGCTGCAAATACTGCTGGGGTACCTCTCACTGGATTTCGAGTCAGTCCACCTGCAAGTCCGAGTAGCTCTAACAGGCGAAGAGGCAGCTCCAGGCAGTTGAGCACAATCGATTTTGAAGGCGTTAGCAAGAGGATTCAAAAGGGGAATGAGGAATTCGAGAATATTAGGAGAAGCCAACAACTCCCGCGCGCCCCTAGAAGCCCCAGGAGCCCAAAGAGGAGTGTGCATAAGCCTGTGCCTCCTACTATCACGCTCACGAGCATTGCTTGAGCGTAATATCACGTTAACAAGGACTGGGATCCCATCCCCGCGATTTCTTTTTCTCTGTTTCCTTTGTCTCATCGATTATCTCCTAACCATGTGTCCTTCATTTGTCTGTCATACTTTCTTTATCTTCCATTACGTTACATACCCCACATCATGTATTCTTATCCATCATTCACTTCGCATTTGCATTCCTTTTTATGTAATTTTCACGCTCTGGTAGTTGTGTTTTCGGTTTTATTCTACATTTGTTTGTTTTTCAATGGACATTCCTGAATAACATCTGTCGTACTTATTTATTGTGCTTTCCAATGTGAATGGCTTCTCCCTTCTCAAGTGCAAGGCTCCTTGTGATTCACTGATTCATCTGAATACATACGACTTCTGACATTCCTAATGCGAGAATCGACACTACTATTCCTCCTCCCGGGAATTTTTTCTGAAGCTAAATAATGAAGACTCCTACTAATTTTCAGGCAGCAGCAAAAGTCATGCACCATGCATGGTGCCTAGCCACCTAAGAGATACCTTTTCAGTTGTTCCATTGGTGTTCTAACACAAAAGGGTATATATAAAAGCTACTCACATCCAGGATACAAAGGTTCATATATATAATTGAGACAGGAATATATAAAAGCTACTCCCAGCCAGGATACAAAGGCTCATATACATAATTGGGACAAGAATATATAAAAGCCAAACCAACTTTAAATAATAGAGTCTTGAGAAATTCCTAACTCTTCACCAGGAAGAAATAAAATAATGAGTGGATACATCTATGATACCAGAAATGTAAAATTCACTTGTCTTCTTATCAAAAATAAAATATCTGACTCACCACAGACCATGATCAGGCATTTCATAAATCAGTGTAGGATCACACTTCTTCCTCAACTCCCCTGGCCCTGCTCCCAATTTCTGAGGGTCCTGCAACATTTTCTACAGGGTTTATGGCCCAAGGGAATTCCTCTGCTGTGATATGAACTTCTGTATCAATACCAGCAGAGGGTGTGGTATCTCCTTCAAGTTTTGCCATGTCATTTACCACTTCTAAGTCATATTCCATCCCAGAATTCCCAAATTCTTCAATAATAGTTTCATGTATGCGTTGAAGTCTTCCTCTGATACCAGAAGTTGATGCTATGTTGACAGAGGGAACAGTTTGCACCCTTGTGTTGAACTTGCGGAGCTGAAGGATGAATCGGCAGACAAGAATGGCTGATACACTGTATAGTTGATTAGTAGAGGTAATACATCAAAAAACTGCAGACTGACACATTTTCAAGTCCATTATCAAACCCTGCAAGCCATGTCTATATTGGTGGTAGGTGATTATATAGGATCAAAATTAGCTTACTTACATTCAAAACCTAATAAATATGCATATCAGTATTTACTTCCAAGTTTAAGTATTATCAAAACATCACTAACCTTAGCTGATATAGAATTTTCTAGATTCCATATCAATATTATCCTGATTAGTATGATGGTTATAGAAATCCTTTGGGATAATTTGTGATAGCTCACATAAATCGAATAACACCTATAAGTAATAGATCAGCCTTGAATGTTATTAGTAATCCTTCTGAATTCACCTTGATTTAGGAAGAGGGCGGTTAAAGTTTTCCTACTGATACCAAGCACATTGTGCAACTGTTTAATGAATGTCCATGAAAAATAGACTGTAATTGCCATGACTGTCCCATCAGATATTAGGGAAATAATATCAGATGCAGACTCTGGAGTATGCCATTAGTATCTGTGGTTTCATTATAGTGGTTTTTTTTTTACGTCTAGTTGTATGTTAATACTTTATCTCAGCTTGAATAATTATAGAACTTACAGAGTGAAGTATACACTTGGAGGATTTGAAACATTAATTGAATTCAGCAGAAGCAAGCTCTAGAGATTCAATGTTAGTGCAAGTCTAGCACTCTGACATAAGAGGACATACAATCACAACCGCAATATATAGTGCAAGTATCAGACCTAAGCCAGCTCCTACAGATAATTTTCCTCCTGAAACAGCATATGCTCTTCCAATTAGCAATGCTGAACCTGGTATATTAGACCTTATTATAAATAAATACAAACTATTGCCACATACAATGTATACTAATTGCAGATCCAAGTTCCATAACACTGGCTAGGGGTACTAAGATTGTTAGAAGCCTGATTGTGAATGTTTTTTGATTTGTCATTCTCATTATGGAATGACTGCATTCACCTACTGAAAGGAGGTTACATGGAGGTAAGGACTAGACTTGGAAGTTGCAGATGAAAATGTCATACCTTTAAGGAGCCAATTCCTTCATAATTTATAATGTCAAGGCACTGTTCAATGCCTGCTAGTGATATAGGATTGAACCCAGGCCAAACTTCTTTCTCCATATGAGAGTAACTTCATCTTCTAATGTTAGAAGGGTATCATAGACTATCAAAGCTTTAATATGTATCAGAATTGTGATATATAATTGATATATAGTAATGAATTACCTAGTGCAGCCATGTCAACATAGTTGTATACACTCCTGCAAAATGAGTCTTGTCAGGAGCATGGATGTAAGAAGGGACCCATATAGACATACAAATAGAAGGCTTCCTGTGTCAATTCTGCAATAGATACAGTATCCATAGGAAGTAAATGGTGTAGGATGGTTAATGAGATGGTTACCCAGATACTGTATGGGCAACCTAAAGGAGCTGAGCCCACAAGCCCAAGGCCTAGCAAGGGGATCCAAAGCATATAGATAAACATATTGAACAAGAAAATACATGGGAAACACACCTAGCAAGGGGATCCAAAGAGAACAGAGTGAGGAACCCTTGCTTTCGAGACACTACATATGTCCTTCCATGCTAAAAATACCCTTCTACATAATCATCCAATGAGAAGTTTGACAGATGACAGCCTGTGGGAGCCTATACCACCATGGGACAGCTCTATCAATCCACGGAATGTGACATGTGACAGTGTGACACATAACACCGGCAAAAGTCCACCAATCACAAAAAGATAAAAGAATGAAAAGAATAATAAAGTCAGATATAAAGGAATTAAAAGAAATAAAATGATTAAAAATCTCGAAAAATAAGGAAAGAAAGGTAGTTAATAGAATCAAGAAATGCAATCCAAATATAGAAGGAGAATTCATGAAAATAACAACAAACATTTTAAAAAGGAAATTAATAAAATGAAAAAGGCATATAAATGCATATAAAATAAAATGATAAAATTGTCTGTTGTCCCCTTACAGATTCCTTGCTCCTTTATATACCTGAATGCAGCAAGTTTAACTGTCCTCAGATCAATGGAAGATATATGAGGGGCTTCCGGGAATTGGATACCACAAAGCTCAGAATCGGAATAGTCTCAGCTGGTATAGCAGCTCAGTTCCTTGAAGATTGTGATTTCCTGTTATTTGAAGACAGAAGCAGAATGAAACAAATATATCTATTTATGCCAACGATTCAGACTCCTTAATACAGCCGAAGACCCAATCATATTGTGATGTATCTAGTGATATTGATTTGCAGCTAAGTATCACAGCTTAAATTAAAAATAACAGTGATTTCAAAGTTCTCCGTAGTTTGGATCGGACAATAGGTCTCGCCGGAGCAAAATACCGATAGTCATCACTACACTCGCTGTATCCTGCCGAAGTGTTCTCAAGATAGAACAGGATTTGAGGTAATTTATTTAGGCCAAGAATATAATTATGTGAGCAACTCACCTGCTCCGCGAAGATTTTAGAATAAAATTAAACATCCTATCAAGAGATATAAAGTACTTTAGTTTTAACGATACTTGAATCTGAGTACTTACGCTTCCTTTCGATGATGTCTTCAAAAGTGGAATTCGGCCGCACATACAGTAAATATTTCTCAGACACAATCCGGATGATGGCTTGGGATGCAACGTCGTTCTTTTCCAAATCTAATCAAGTTCTGAAGAAAATTCTCTTTTATATATAATAATACAACTACAACAAAAGAAAAACAAAGTAGTAGATAGATAGATATCTCATAAACCCAAATCAGATAGAAAACGAGTCGAAATATCGGCACAAATGGTAAATCGCTGAAATCAATACAGAAAAAAGAAAGAAAGAAAGGATTATCAAGTCCATGCCCATGAGTCACCTTCCACCATACCGCCAAGATTCAGCACGCCGGGTCCACAGCATTCCAAAAATTCGTCTTACCATAATATGCCTCCTCAAGCTGATCCTGCAATCGCCGTCCTGTACGAATCTTCCTCGGTGGTAAAGCCGCCGCCCGCTTCTCCTTCCCAACAGAATTCTGCGTGTTGTCCACTTCCACTGGAGCATCCCTCAAATAAAGGGTCCTGTCAACGCGTCGAACTTTAACCGACTTCGTGGTTGGTTCTGGTTCGACCTCACGGATGACGTTGGTCCCTCTGACGCGAGTATATTTGGGTGGGGTATCGCGGACGGGTTTGAGAGGAGCAGGAAGTGGCTTGGACTCGATGGGTTCGGCGAGGAGAGACGTGATGGTTGGTGTGATTGGAGAAGGTGCGGCTGGGAGAGGACGGGATTGACGAGAAACGAAAGGAGGTGTAGGCAAGGTGGTTTGGGAGCGTGATGGGCTAGGAGTTGTTGCTGGGCGACTCGCACCGTATCCGGTTGGACGCGGTTCAGGCTTTGTGGTATGAGGAATGGAGTTCTGGATAGGAGCTTGCTGAAGCATAACAGGACTGTGCGTAGACCGAGGAGGGATGGACACCTGTCTTGGAACATCGGGAGATACCTGGGCTATGGGGCGAGAACGGGAACGACGCTCAGAAGCTTCCCTCCGCGATGTGTGTTGAGTGGAGGGTGGGGCTGGAAGAGGACGTGCAGCGCGAGTGGCTTCTGGCTGAGGTGATTCCATTTCAATCACGCGAGGTGCAGGAACCTGAGTCAAGACTTGGCGTGCAGGCTGAGCTGTGACGAGGCGTATAGTGGGAGGAACGGTAGCGACAGCAGCCACGCGAGTATTCGTAGTGACCGGCTGAGGAGGAAGTGGTCGAGGTGGAAGAGGAAGAGGACGTGCTGCTTGAGGAACGGGAGCAGATGTAGTCCCTGACACGCGAGTTGGCCCAGGATGAGGTAGCTCCTTCTCGACGACGCGAGAAGTCGAAGCTTGAGGTGCGACATGGCGAGTATGCTTGCTCGTAGCACTGCGTGCGTTAGAAGCGGGATGAGCAGGAGTCATATGAGTGTTCTGAGGCCAGTATTGAACGATAGGCCGACTCTGTGGAAGAGGCTTCTCCCCACGAAAAGGCTTGGAAGCCTGTTGGATAGTAGCGGGTTGCGTAGACGAAGGCGTTGTGCCGGGATACATATATGCCGTTCTTCTAGCTTCTGCCTCTTCTTGCTCCCGTTGTCTCCTCTTCCGCGCCTCGCTCTCGAGATACTCCGTGCGTGCACGCTGCCGCGCGCGCTCGGCACGTCCCTCCTCGATATTGACAAGTCCACCATACTCGCGGTCCTCCTGCAAGATCGCCTCATCTTCCTCCTGATGCCAAAAGAAAGTCGATCTACCCTTGCCAACATTGCGCATAAGCTTCGTCATCCCCTGCTCGTTGGCACGATAGCCTGCGTCCCTCGCTTGGTCGATACGCCATTGTTCTACTTCTAGGGGTAATACCTCGCCGCGGTAAGGGTCGTTGGAGCGAGAAGGAATAGCAGGTGCTGATGTCCATATGAGAGATTGGCCACCAGCATTATGAGCCGAACGGCCGAGGTTGTTGCCGGGATGCACGAAGGTGGGCGGGATGCATTCGAAGGCGTGGCGGGGCTTTCGGGTGGGATAGGGACAAGGAGGAAGTGGTTTATCTAAAGATACAAACATAAGTTGAATAAATCATGGTGATAGATAAGTAATAAACGCCAACTTTTATTGAAGGTAGACTGGGTGGCTTGAGTGGTGCTGGAGGCAGCAGTAGGAACGCCGTTACGTTCTATAACAAAAAGTTAGAACAATCCAAATACAATTAAGGTGAGCTACCCACCATCCGAAGACATAGTGATAGTGGAAACGGCTGATGCACGCTTCGAAAAGTATCCGGATGAAGTGTCGGCATCGTGGTACCCCGAGGAGAAGCGATTGGAATGCTCAGAAGCGGTAATCGACGAATCCAAGCTCCTTCGGCCCTCAGACGATGAATCTGTCGTATATGAACTGCCATCACTGCGGATGATCACTAAAATTCGAAAATGAGCACGGAATGCAAGGAAGCCACAGGCCAAAGCGAGGGATTTTAGCTTACCTCTGGGAGTGACATCCGGACTTCCTTCGCTAACTGAAACTAACTCCATGGCTGTCTTTGCTTTCTTCAACGCCTCTGCGGATTTCGTATACTTGTGACGATGAAGAATAGTGAAATCACCGTCCTTATCGCTGAAGTGCACAGATCCAGGGATTTCATTCTGGATTTGACTGTAGAGGGAGACGGGAATGGTGTTCTTGACTCCAAATATGACACTACGGACGGTATTGCCAGAACCCATTATGATAGTACAAGTAGGAGGATAACTCGACGGCTTGGATGGATGGTACTAAGAGGAAGCGTGAACGCTGACGGCTCTCTAGAATACTTCACCCTTTATCCCATGAGCGTGACAGCTGTAACGATTTGTCACACCACGGGGAGATCCCTTTACCAGCATTCGAATACAACAAATAACCAACAGTTAAGACGTGGAAACACGGGATTTGGCAGAAGGTGAATGGCATGGGGAGAAGTGCGAAATGGGCGCCTTGATGCTAAACACGACCAGCCAATCTTCTTCGGCCTTGGCGTCCCTATTTTAAGACATGGGCCTTTGCGACACCGTTATTCGTGAAGTTTTAGTACTTTCGCTGCAAATATTCTTCGAGTTAACCAACATTTATAGTGCATAGATATTAAACTGGAGATATTTGGGTTATCTTTTGTGCTGAAAAACGGAATCACAACGGAACAGACTCACCAAATATCTTGAAGCTCGAAATACATCGCAACTACAAAAAATTGTCTCTGTATAACTAAGTCCAAACCAATGACGAGTGAAAGTACTTTAAAATGTCCCGGTAGAAAATAGCAAGCATCCTGTTACACAAGTATTTATCAGCTTTTTCTTCAATATATTTATTTTTCCTGTATATACCTGCATAATTGGTTATCTTTCCATTGCAATCAATATGGCTGATAACTCTTACATAACCAGCACGAAGAGAGAGACAACATTCGGGTTTGTGTAAGGATGAATCGGAACGTTTGCGTATAGTACTCCCAGAAAATGACCGTCTGGTCATATGGTGTGTCAGAATATTGCAAATTGGAGGATCAAGATTTTAAGGGATATTCATAAAAATTCGCCAACGAGACTCGTCTATATATTATAATAAGCGCGAAGATATAGAATGCTAAGGTTCGGTTACATACCAGACAGAGCACCAAGTACCGACGAAAAAATTGAATTAAATCCAGGAATATTCTCGAAGGTCGCCCATGCTCTGAGAACCAACTTGAAACAGAAATGTGAAGTGTCTCAAGTTATTATCTCCAAAGCTATCGGTACAGTACGCAGCAGAGGGTACTAAGCGGCTAAAGAAGATGCTCAGGCTGGATAAGGAAGAGTTTGGGACTTCGATGCAGTGATGCTCATTTTCTCATTTTGACAACATTTTGAAGGAGTGTGTGAGATAAAGCTTTTGAACTTTGGTCATCGATGGTGGTTGGTAAAGTGGACCTAGACTCCATTTCAACCGACAGGCTGGCCAACTCCGATGGAACAAAGAACCAATACCCCATCTTAGTCGCCTACCGTCTGGACAATACTCCCTATCTGCTTCAAATTCCCTTTAAACTCAAGGACTGTTTTTAAACTATGCTACGTTTGAACGATCTTCCCAACGAAATCCTGCCCGAAGTCATCCTCCAGGCACTTCCAATTCAGTCCTACAACGAGATTTGGGCACCGAATCGTTTGTCAAGCGATTTCAACGACATATCATTGGCAATCCCATTTAAAGAAGATCCTATACCAGTGATACTCTTTCTTTCCTCGATCTGTACCGCTGGAGAGACACCATAAATGGCATGCCTCATGCATGGTCGACACTCATACTCAAAGCCGATAATGCTATTCACATCCTACGATTGGAAGAGATCATGGCAAAATGGACGAATTTCATCCCTATTGACTTCCACTTTGAATGTGGTAGTAATTCCAGGTACTAGTGGCTTACTCGTAGGGGTGTAGACAACAAGGATCGACTGGAGCCTGTTGCGAAGCTTCTTCTTCCCTTCAGGTCACAGATTAAAAGGTTATATCACCATTGTGAACGTTCCTCCAACTGTTTCGTACCATACTTCTTTACTGATAGTGAGCCGATCTCGTTACCTTTGCTCGCATCTTTTGTGATCCATTTCGACTCTGGAAGTATTCCCCAAATGGATACTAATCGATAAGAATACATCGATGCTCCAAACTTTCATCAATCATATCTTTAGCAGGACCGCTCTGATTTCGAACGGGCTTTCACAAAACGATCTTTATCCCGTGTTCAGTATCTATGGATAGGACATCATCGCAATGTGGAGGTTCTCCCGGTCATAGAACTGGCGGCTGCGCATTTGCTGAAATTGGAATGGACAGCTGAGAGCCCGAACTTTCCTACGATGCATCCTGACATTAGGTTCAGCTTGCCTAATGTCGAGGAAATTGGCATATGCAGACTTCACATGTATAGTTCAAATTGGGATTTCTTGCACCGCATTGTATCGGATCACGGGAGGCTTTACTCCTAGGGTGGTCTTTGATTGTCTGAGGCTGATACGCAATATCCTGTATCCTTTTTTTGATCCTCTTTCGTCCCTCAAGCTTGGAAACTTCATAATTGACTGTATCACGGTGGTCAAAGTTGCAATAGCATGTCCAAAACTAGAAGATCTTACCTTTTCTCGATGCATGATCTTAGAAGATTTGCAAATAGATGATGATTATCTTCATAATCTGTTAGGGCCAGATATGCATTTGGTATATTTGGACACATGTGCTTTCTCAAGGATTATCCTAAGGGCTCTGTTAGCCAGGCTGACAAACAGAGAAAACCAGCCAGACAAAGCACATATCAAGCTCGATATTCGTACTAGAGGTGATTGGAAAGAAACACATGAACTGGAGAAGTTATTAGAGGAATTCTATGGAATATTTATCCTTCGCTTCTCTCACTGGTGAGGGGCAATGCTTTGAAGTCCAGTAGTGGATAAGACATCGTCGGAATCAAAGTGGAAGTTTGTCAGTCCAGATAGATCCTGACATTAGGCAAGTAATTATACAGTCTTAAATGGATGGTTCCTATTATTTCAATTTTATTGACAAGAGTCTATTTATTATACTTACTGTAATAAGAAGGTATATAGAATGTGGATGTTAAGGTTCACAAGGCAATAAATCTGGCAGCATTTTCAACTCTCAATATATTCAATGGAACAATGTGAGAAAACATTGGGGGATAAAATCAGTAAGCTACTTGTGGTGTGGAACAGTACTCAGTACAGTACTGTTACGGGCTGATCCTAACAAAGGGTTCTGAAGTGTGACCGAAGTAACGAACAAAGTCACACTAAAGAACGAAGGGTTAGAACCGAAGGACTTGGCTTCAACGTCGTGGGTTGTGCCATCTCGAACTGTACGTTGACAAACATATTCCAAATTCACCTTTATTTTCGCTATTTTTCCTCTATTTTTCGCATTTTTATTGTTTTGTTTTTCCCACATCTTTTTATTTTTCTCTCATATTTTTCTGATATTTCAGTGATGTTTATTTTCCATTTTCCCATGATTTTATCCATTTTCTATCTTTGTCTTTTGTTCCATTTTCATCCATTCTATTTATATTTTGACTCAGATTCAAACTGCGCTATCAATCATCTGTCAGCACTCAAACCCAAGCAATTCCCACACCTAACTTCGGTCGGCTCCCAACTTTGATGCATACCACACCCCTTTCATTCCAACAATCTTAACCCCATTATGTCGACATTGGTTACTCCAGTCAGCCAGAACATGATCCTCTTACCAGGCTTCGAGACCGATCGATCGGTCACCATACTTTGGATCATGCGCACCATCAGTCCTTGTTGTGCCACTCTCATGCCTCCCAGACCTATGCAATGGACAGAGATCAGGCAGCTCTCATACTTCCAGTTCCAGCCTCCTTATGCAAGAGATCAATATGTCACACTTTTTAATCAGTTTTATATGTTGATCGCCAGAATTCCCATAGCCAGGCAGGACACCGGCCATGATATGGATTTCTTTGCTATTTTGGTGCATAGGGAAGGAACACTCGAGGAAATGGTTATGATTCCAGTTCCAGCCTCTTTTTTTGAAGATCATTTCCTCCCTGACAATCCCTCATCATCATCCCCATCTCCACCACCATCTCCATCTTCCACTGTCATTCCCAACTCATTACTCCCTATTCCCCCACCTACATCAGTAACGATTGCAGAGCCTCCATCCACTCATGACTATCCCCCCACTTGCCACATTACTCAACAGCTGGGAGAAGCTCATCAAAACCTGTCTTGGACCTGGAAGGAATTGATGGAGGAATTATGGATGTATATTTTTGTGATTGGTTTAGGTCTGCTTATTATTGGTGTGCTTGCTATTGTGTCCACTTTTCATTAATTTTAATTTTAATTTTCATACTTCCTTTTCCATCACTTCTTTTAATTCATTTTCGCTTTTCCCTCTTTTGACTTATCTGACAATTCTTCTTCATCATTTGATTCCTTTTCATCATTTGCTGCATTGCTGTGTTCATCGACAGGCATAGCTTTGCCACTTATGCCACCATTGACATATTTGATCATCTTTTGACATCCATCAACACCTGTTGATCTCTTTGGATTCTTGATTCTTGATTCTTGATTCTTGATTCTTGATTCTTGATTCTTGATTCTTGATTCTTGATTCTTGATTCTTGATTCTTGATTCTGGATTCTTGATTTGTACATGCTATATTTGTATTGCCTCATTGCTATGCGCTCCTCATGTATATAAGGACTCTACTTTTGCTCTCAATATCATCATTCTACCAGATCACAAGTTCTCAGTTTGCAGTTTGTCTGCCACCTTAAGCTTAGGCTTTACTCTATATCTAATAGTTTTTTTGAGTTTGATAGCTTTATCAACTCATTGATTGTTAGCATTACTATATCTCTACTTTGCTTGTGGCTTACAACTGGCATTGTACAACTGTGTGTTAGCTGTCCAGATTTCAAAGACCACTGCATACAGGTTTTCAGGACTTTTGTTCTGTTAACATCTCTTTAATTTTGGCTGCCCCAGAGAGGCCAGATTGTTAAGTCCATCAAGCATATTCTTTTTATCACATTTACACCTAAAACCATGCCAGAAGAAACTACAGTTGCATCTTCTCAGAAAACCAAATATAATGACCCTTGAATTTTGGAGCCTTCCTGGATCCTAGAACAGGGAAATCATATTTGGTTTTCTGAGAAGACGCAACTGTAGTTTCTTCTGGCATGGTTTTAGGTGTAAATGTGATAAAAAGAATATGCTTGATGGACTTAACAATCTGGCCTCTCTGGGGCAGCCAAAATTGAAGAGATGTTAACAGAACAAAAGTCCTGAAAACCTGTATGCAGTGGTCTTTGAAATCTGGACAACTAACACACAGTTGTACAATGCCAGTTGTAAGCCACAAGCAAAGTAGAGATATAGTAATGCTAACAATCAATGAGTTGATAAAGCTATCAAACTCAAAAAAACTATTAGATATAGAGTAAAGCCTAAGCTTAAGGTGGCAGACAAACTGCAAACTGAGAACTTGTGATCTGGTAGAATGATGATATTGAGAGCAAAAGTAGAGTCCTTATATACATGAGGAGCGCATAGCAATGAGGCAATACAAATATAGCATGTAGAAATCAAGAATCAAGAATCCAAAGAGATCGACAGGTGTTGGTGGATGTCAAAAGATGATCAAATATGTCAATGGTGGCATAAGTGGCAAAGCTATGCCTGTCGATGAACACAGCAATGCAGCAAATGATGAAAAGGAATCAAATGATGAAGAAGAATTGTCAGATAAGTCAAAAGAGGGAAAAGCGAAAATGAATTAAAAGAAGTGATGGAAAAGGAAGTATGAAAATTAAAATTAAAATTAATGAAAAGTGGACACAATAGCAAGCACACCAATCTCCGAAGCTTCGTAGAGGTTATACAAAGTCACGTGTTGTGACACTTAAGCACAGGGCTTAACAAGTACTGAGTTATCCTTTCCAAAAAAAAAACTCTATTCAAATAAAGCTGACTCCTCCTGTAAGGTTTCTGTGTTACCATGCTTGAAAATCTGCCACACTGCCACCAAAAATCAATTTAATTATAAAATTATATTGCTTAGAATGTGAGCAATGAGTTGCTGGAGACAGGGAGTAAGTCAGTTTATTGCTGATCTTGCTGTGCTCATTTCAGAAATTTCTATTCACTACCATTTTCGAACATGCTCTCAGGCATCTCTACATCCATCAACCTAGAGGCCAGTAAGGGCAACCCTAAACATTCTGCAAACCTCACACAAACTAGTAGAGGGGAAATCCAAAGTATACATAAACAACCAAAGTAGTGTACATCAAATGGATACTCACCTAGTAGAGGGGAAATCTGAAGAGAAAAATTCTAAGGACACCCTGCTACCAGAGAACTGTTACATCCTGATATCTAGGTGTCACTTCGGACTCCAGATATAGTAGAATGAGGTAAGTAATTCGGAGTCCGGTTGATATAACTGAAAGGACTTGGCTTCAACTTATATGTTGCACCCTTAACCATATGTGTTGTCCTTATTTCAGAATGCGCCGTCTCGAACTGTAACGTGTCCTTAATTTGGAACAGATTAGAACCAACAATATAAGAGTGGATTCAAATACTGAAGTTCCAAACGAAGTGTTCAAACGAAGTCTGAATGAAGTCCCGAATGAAGGTAGGACTTCAGAGTAAGATCAAAGGTTCAAGGTGAAGTTTGGAGTTGATCTTTGAAGGTTGTATTCGGCTCGGAGGTAATAGAGGTCTGAAGTATATAGAGGGAATGAGCACTAGGCTTGAGTTATAGGAATGATATACACTAAGGTCTATAAGGCTTAATGGGCTAAGGGACTAAGGGGCTAATTTCTGACTGGAGAAAACTAGCTAAGATACATGTACTTATATACTATAAGTCCATGGACGAAAGCGGAAGGAAGTCTTAAAAACAAATAAGTCAAATGTAGAACAGAGCATGACATAAAGTGATAGAACAATGGGTATATGTGTATCGTCAAATAGCAAAGGTTTGGGGGAATCATTAAATGAATAATGTGAATGATCGAAAAGGTATGATGGACAAATATGCAATACGAATATAAGCGAATGGAGGATATGTCATGAGAACAAATAAGCGAACGGAAATATGCCATAAGAAAAGATAAGCGAATGGAAACAATACAAACAAATTGGAAACGGACATAACAAAGTGTCACCTGTCGAAATAGAAGAAGTATTGAGGACCAATTGTTCCAGGTCCAGGGAAGACCAATAATAGTCTTATGGAATAGTGGAGCAGATAGTGTGATAGAAGGAAGTAGGTGGGCAAAGGTGTTGCCCTCAGGATCAAGAAAGAAGTCGGGATGTGGGCAAAGGGTTTGTTGTGTGAGCACCAAGACGAGGTGAGAAGTGAAGTTGAACAAAGTAAGATATGAAGTCGAACAAAGTCCGAATGAAGCTCTTCAAAGGTATGTGACCTTCTCCGAAGCTTCGTAAAGGTTAAACAAAGTCACGTGTTGTGACACTTAAGCATGGGGCTTAACAAGAACCAACAATATATGAGTGAAGTTGTATACTGAAGTTCTGAACAAAGGTATGACTTTGTGTTAAGCCCTACCCTGGTGTCACCATCCTGACTATTCCCCAACAGGTATAATGCCCACCTGACATCTCCGACCACATACTACGTCTTCATTGTCGCCAATGATCACTGACCTTGTTCCCCACCTCCACCTTTATTGGTTACTTCTCTTATCTTCACACTATCATGCCTTTATCTTCTATAGGCTATGACCATAATCATGTTGAACTTGTATCCTGTATCTTAATCCCATCCTTATCAGATCCCCCTGTTCATGCCTGTCATCCCCCTTATTATTACTCCTTCCGACCTACCCTGCTCTCTGACCCTTTCCCACCTCCCCATTATCTATACTATCTCCATCAATGTAAGGACAACCCTCAGACTTCGATGGACGTCACACCAGAGCTAGCAAAGAGGAGATCCAAAGTAAATCAATAAACAACCATAGATACAAAAAGGGGGAATCTCACCTAGTAGAGGGGATATTCAAAGAGAATGTCTTGGATTGCCTCTGCTAGTGTGAGCCCAATAAATACTGTGAACAATCTGGAACCATTGATGCCAAGAAATACACAGTATGGGGACCACATGAACATCAGGAACAAGGAACGAGAGATAACGGAATAAGACCATATGGACTACCCTGACCACACACTAACCTGCACCCCTGAATGTGAACTCTGGATTCTGCCACTGCATCCATCCTAACCTCCCACTCTCTGGTCATAACAAGAGCCTATGATTGGACTCCGAAAGCATAGAGTGAACTTGATGAGTTGTGACTTGGAGTCCGCTTGCATCTCTAATCCTATATCACGGAGAGTGAGTATTGGACATACGACTGTAGGGGTCTTGGACTCTGGGATCCTGTTGACCAGTGTTGAAGTGGAGTTCGGATGCCTGTACCAATGGTTCTTGGACTCCAAGTGTTTGTTGACGTGTGTAGAAGCAGAGTCCGGTGACAAACATATTTCTAATTTGCCCTTTATTTTCGCTATTTTT
>KN837087.1:1009080-1041801 GCA_000827215.1 Sphaerobolus stellatus SS14
CTCTCCCCTCTCCCCTCCCTCTTCCTTTAGGTTCCAGCCTCAAGATCCTTCCCTTCATTCTTCCCTTTCTTTTTTCCTTTATTCTTCCCATTGACCCAGTACATCTTGTCTGACCACGATCACCTCTTCGTCCGAGTCGTTCTCGTGAGGCTGCTGTCTATTAGCCCCCTCAGCATCACATGTCCGGGTACTCCAGGGTTGGTGGAATTGGTTTGGTAGCTTGTGAGAAGGGGATTCGAGTTCTCGCTATTGAAGAGCTTGAATCTAGCGGAACGCGATGTGTCCAAGTTTTTAGGACCCAACCCAGGAATCGGAGCGGCATCCGTCAGTCAACTTAGAACCCCCGCATCAGTAAAGTTGGCAAATGCTATAGTTGCTATTATAGCGATTATAACAACTATAGCGCCGCTAGCTCCCCTACTTTGTTGACAGCTATGGTACCTTCCATAGCACTACCTTCAGACGTCTCGTTCGAGCATTCCTTCCTATTATAAAAATATGTGAGGTGCCAATAAATATATTTTAATCCGATACATTGATATTATAACGTAATATTGACATTATCTCTCTGCTGAAGGTCGGGATCATCGTCTACGATGGACCGCTGCTATGGAAAAATAGGCGCCATGGTCAGGTTTCCTGATGCGACGCCCTCAAGGCTTAGGAATGCCAGGTTCTTCGATTCTTGACGATGTATCGTGCTGCTTCGGCTGCGACTTTTTGTATCCTTCGCCATACTCTTACTTTTATCTTGGGGAGTACATTCCTTGCCATCCGAATTTAAAGGCTGTAATCGAGAATCTATTGAATTTCTTGCATTCGGACTTAGGTTGTCCAGTTGAGTGGATTGAGTCATTGGTTGATTTGGCTTACATTAGTAAAAAAAAACTAAAGATATTGTGAGTTATTGTAATGGCTTGCAGCGCAATGCAAACACTCACCTTGCGCTGCAAGCTATTACAATAACCCACAATATCTTTAGTTTTTTTACTGATGTAGAGATCATGGTCATTTTCTTTTTGTCTTTAACATTCAGGCTGTGGTTCTTGTTTGGGTTTTTAACGACTGGATAGACTCATAAATATTTTTAGGTGATCTCCGAACTCTAGCTACAAGCCTTGTGATAGCCCAGGTGAACAATTATATTTCCATCATTTCTCTCTGACACTCACAATCTCTGAGTCCCACCAACTTCAGGCTTTCAGCCATTCAGCTGCTTCTTTTCATTTCTTTTTCATGCTATAATGTGAGTCCATCTCATTTAGCCACAACTTCCTACAAGTCACCTTGTGAGGCTGCTGTTATCATCCCCCTCAACATAACATGTCCAGTGCCAGCCAGGGTTAGTTGAGATGGTTCTGGTATTGCTCATAGAAAGGGGAGTTGTTAAGCCCCGTGCTTAAGTGTCACAACACGTGACTTTGTTTAACCTTTACGAAGCTTTGTTCGGACTTTGTTCAACTTCATATCTTCATTTGACTTCGCTCCTCACCTCGTCTTGGTGCTCGCACAACAAACCCTTTGCCCACATCCCAGCTTCTTTCTTGATCCCAAGGGCAATGCCTTTGCCCACCTACTTCCTTCTATCACACTATTCACTCCACTATTCCATAAGACTATTATTGGTCTTCCCCAGACCTGGCACAATTGGTCCTTGATACTTCTTCTATTTCGACAGGTGACACTTTGTCATGTCCGTTTCCAATTCATTTGTGATGTTTCTATTCGTTTATTTGTTCTCATGACATATCCTCCATTCGCTTATATTCATATTGCATATTTGTCCGTCAAACCTTTTCGATCATTCACATTATTCGTTTAATGATTCCCCCGAACCTTCGCTATTCGACAATATGCATATACCCATTGTTCTATCACTTTATGTCATGCTCTGTTCTACATTTGACTTATTTGTTTTTAAGACTTCCTTCCACTTTCGTCCATGGACTTATAGTATATAAGTACATGTATCTTAGCTAGTTCTCTCCAGTCAGAAATTAGCCCATTAAGCCTTATAGATCTTATTGTATATCCTTCCTATAACTCAAGCCTAGTGCTCATTCCCTCTATATACTTCAGACCTCTATTACCTCCAAATCGAATACGACCTTCAAAGATCAACTCCGAACTTCACTTTGAACCTTTGATCTTACTCCGAAGTCCTACCTTCGTTCAGGACTTTGTTCGGAACTTCAGTATTCGAATCTGCTCTTATATTGTTGGTTCTAATCTGTTCCAAATTAAGGACATGTACAGTTCGAGACGGCGCAACCCATGACATTGAAGCCAAGTCCTTTGGTTCTAGCCCTTCGTTCTTTAGTGTGACTTTGTTCGTTACTTCGGTCATGCTTCGGAACCCTTCGTTAGGATCAGCCCATAACAGGAGTTGAGTTCTCATTTCTGAAGAACTTGACTCTACTAGACCAGGGTGTTTCCTCAAAACTGTGTCCAACTGCAAGGAATTGAAGTTTGGACAATCAGCAAAACCAAAAGAATTGTAGTTCCTTTTATTCAGCTTGTAAGCTATTGTGATTTACAAGCTGAATAAAAGAAATGGCTAGTTTGTTCAATTTTGCTGATGCACTACTTTGGCTTGACCATTTGTATCCTTTGCCATACTTTTACTTCCATCTTGGGGAGTATGTTTCTGGACTTCTAAGAGCTGTAATAATTGAGGATTCATTGAATTGCTTACATTTGGCTTTAGGTTTCTAGTTGAGTGGATTGAAGTCACTGGCAGGATCTGGCTTAGAGGTTGTGGTTCTTTTTGGTCTTTAACATTCTAGCAGACTCACACCCTTTTTTAGGTGTACCCTTTTTATGGGTGGTTCAATATAGAATATAAACATTAGTATTACCATGACAATAAAGTACATATAGTTATTGTATATCAATGTTCTTATCCTGTGCTGTGTGATAATTCAAAGCCTGAGGTGATCTTCTGAAAAATCCTTGAAAATTGTGAATATTCAATAGGACCGAAGTTACGAACGAAGTCACACTAAAGAACGAAGGGTTAGAACCGAAGGGCTTGGCTTCAACATCGTAGGTTGTGCCGCCTCGAAATGTACGTGTCCTTAATTTGGAACAGATTAGAACCAACAATATAAGAGCGGATTTGAATACCGAAGTTCTGAATGAAGTGTTCGAACGAAGTCCCGAACGAAGGTAGGACTTCAGAGTAAGATCAAAGGTTCGAGGTAAAATTTGGAGTTGATCTTCGAAGGTCGTATTCGATTCGGAAGTAATAGAGGTCTGAAGTATATAGAGGGAATGAGCACTAGGCTCGAGTTATAGAAATGATATACACTAAGGACTATAAGGCTTAATGGGTTAAGGAGCTAATTTCCGACTGGAGAAAACTAACTAAGATACATGTACTTATATACTATAAGTCCATGAATGAAAACGGAAGGAAGTCTTACAAACAATTAAGTCAAATGCGGAACATAACATGAATAAAGTGATAGAACAAATGGGTATATGCATATCGTTGAATAGCGAAGGTTCGGGGGAATGTATAAACGAATAATGTGAATGATAGAAAAGGTATAACAGACAAATATGCAATACGAATATAAGCGAACGGAGGATATATCATGAGAACAATAAGTGAACGGAAATAATACAAACGAACTAGGAACGGGCATGACGAAGTGTCACCTGTTGAAATAGAAGAAGTGTTGAGGACCAATTGTGCCAGGTCCAGGGAAGACTAATAATAGTCTTATGGAATAGTGGAGTGGATAAGATATGGTGAGCGCAAGTTCAGCACCCCATTACATAAGCTGTTGAGACTGTTCGCCACATCCCTTTCAGCACCTGCAGCAATTTAGTAATTCTCGAAATACTTAATAGAATTTATTGCTAGATACTGTAACTACAATCTCTGTTAAAAAAATCCATAATATTTTAAAATCTGAGTGAGCTATAGCTGAAAAAAAAGTTTGCCCCCCCTCTCTATTCCAGCAGTGTTTTTAGCTCAATTGGGAGGTTTTCGGCTTTCTCAAGTTCGAAATTTGGCAGGTCAGGTGACAGCTTAGTCAGCATAAGCGCCCAAAGTACGTGGCATTGCAAGTGAGAAACAAGCCCAAGACATGGTATTTCTGAGGTTGCTTCTAAACTCATTGAATTAATTCTAACTTCATTTTCAGCTATGCTAATAGATCTGCAAAGTTCATGGATGCTTATATCAAAGGATTAACAGGTGCACAAGCTGCCTGGGCTGCTAGGAAATACCATGGACACCAGGTTCTGCGAAAGAATATTATGAAACAATTTGATGAGACTCACAATAGCTCTAAATAATTTTTCATATTTTTTTAGAATATAAAGTGGACTCAATACATTGTTTTTATTATTATTCTTGACTTTTGGGTTCCCGAAGGCAGGATTTGGCAGTCACGTGATATTAAGTGCCTGCTTACATAAGCAGGTTGGATTTTTGCCCACCATATCTTAGTGTGATAGAAGGAAGTATGTGGGCAAAGGCGTTGCCCTCAGGATCAAGAAGTAGTCGGGATGTGGGCAAAGGGTTTGTTGTGCAGATACGAAGACGGGAGGAGAAGCGAAGTCGAAACGAAGTAAGATGGAAGTCGAACGAAGTACAAACGAAGCTCTCCGAAGGTATGTGACCTTCTCCAAAGCTTCGTAGAGGTGAAATGAAGTCACATGTTGTGACACTTAAGCACGGGGCTTAACAGGCAATGTCAGTATTGTGGAGGCTGACATGCAGTTCTGGTAGTACTGGAGGATTGAAAGACTGCAGCAACTCATGATGGCCTATGTTGCTGGGTAATTCAAGTTGAATGAGATCAAGAGTGGTAAATGTTTGCAACCGACCTGTATACAAAGGTCATAGTGATATAGTCTTCTATGCAACTTAGATGACAGACAGATGATGTAACTAAGTGAGAAAAGGGCTTTGACCTGAGGGGGATAAAGTGATCAGAAATGGTCCCAAGAGTGAACAGACTTACTTAATGCATTGCAGCTATAATAGCTCCTCTTTCTAAATCCATGTATGTATAAGTGAAATGTGATGGTAGAAAATAGCCAACATCTGGATGACCAATGTATCTGCTATGCTACAAAAATTCAGTTTGCCTGATCATGGTTGATGGCTTGATCAGAGCCTGACCAGAGCCTGACCACACTGGCCCCTATCTGATGTGGTCCTGACACAGTCTGATCACACCAGATTCTTTATTCTTCTAAAATTTGAGTTATTTCATGTTATAATGGCCTTTTTACAATGTGGGAACTTTAGAACCATAGGAACTATTGGTTATATTAAGTCCTGTGCTTAAGTGTCACAACACATGACTTCATTTAACCTCTATAAAGCTTCGGAGAAGGTCACATACCTTCGGAGAGCTTCGTTTGGACTTCGTTTGCCTTCGCATCTTACTTCATTCGACTTCGCATCTCACCTCGTCTTCATGTTTGCACAACAAACCCTTTGCCCTCATCCCGACTTCTTTCTCTGCTCTTATATTGTTGGTTCTAATCTGTTCCAAATTAAGGACATGTACATTTCGAGGCAGCGCAACCTACGACGTTGAAGCCAAGTCCTTCGGTTCTAACCTTCATTCTTTAGTGTGACTTTGTTTGTTACTTCGGTCACGCTTCGGAACCCTTTGTTAGGATCAGCCTGTAACACCGCTCCACTATTCCATAAGACTATTATTGGTCTTCCCCGGACCTGGCACAATTGGTCCTCAATACTTCTTCTATTCTGACAGGTGACACTTTGTCACATTCGTTTCCAATTCGTTTGTATTGTTTCCGTTCGCTTATCTTTTCTTATGGCATATTTCCATTCACTTATTTGTTTTCATGACATATCCTCCATTCACTTATATTCGTATTGCATATTTGTCCGTCATACCTTTTCGATCATTCACATTATTCGTTTATACATTCCCCCGAACCTTTGCTATTCGACAATACACATATACCCATTGTTCTATCACTTTATGTCGTGCTCTGTTCTAAATTTGACTTATTTATTTGTAAGACTTCCTTCCGCTTTCGTCCATGGACTTATAGTATATAAGTACATGTATCTTAGCTAGTTTTCTCCAGTCAGAAATTAGCCCATTAAGCCTTATAGATCTTATTGTATATCCTTCCTATAACTCGAGCCTAGTGCTCATTCCCTCTATATACTTCAGACCTCTATTACCTCCGAACCGAATACGACCTTCAAAGATCAACTCCGAACTTCACTTCGAACCTTTGATCTTACTCCAAAGTCCTACCTTCATTTGGACACTTCATTCAGAACCTCAGTATTTGAATCCGCTCTTATATTGTTGGTTCTAATCTGTTCCAAATTAAGGACACGTACAGTTCAAGGCGGCACAACCCATGACATTGAAGCCAAGTCCTTTGGTTCTAACCCTTCGTTCTTTAGTGTGACTTCGTTCGTTACTTCGGTCACACTTCGGAACCCTTTGTTAGGATCAGCCCATAACAGGTTACCTATTAGCCATGTATGCGCACCTAATTAGATCTTTCTAACTGCAATTGGATGGCCAAATAAAACACCTATAACATTTGCATTTATCTCATCAAACCATCTTCCAAAACAAAGCAGAACTACAGAGACAATCCCTCAGATAATTGGAATTTCATGTTGCATGGTATACTGATCAACTATATGGTACCATGCATAATAAGTTCTTATGGTGCAATGGCTACAGTGTTACCTTTTAATGCTTGTTGGTTCAAGAGGGCCGGGGGGTTGGTTCCTGCTTCATCATGCACAAGTTCAATGCATACTTTCGATAAAATGACTAATTAATCTGGTTTCAAGTATCTAAAACTTCCAAATTCAGATCTTCAAACCTTTAATTCAAACAGTTGTCAAATAAGTTAGTGAACACAGCTAATAATCAACAAGTGAAGAAAGAATAAGATAAAGATGAAAGAAAGAGGCCAAAAGAAGAAAATTGGATTTATTTTAAATAATCTCATCCTATGACCTGATCAATCTGACTGAGCCTGACCAACCTGACCAAACAGGCCTCTGACGACCTGACACTGCCTGACTATGCTGGGTCAGGCACTTTGGATTTTTGCGACATATTTCTTTGATGAATCCGCTTTGGTACACACCTGCATAAATTTGTTATCTTCCCATGGCAATTAATAGCACCGATGAGTCTTACATGACCAACATGAGAGAGAAAATATCCTGATTTGAATAACGATATGAATCAGGTCGTTTGCGTATACTCTCAGCAATCGGCTATATGGTTATTTCGATGTGCCATACAACGATATAACAGCGAGATCTCGACGTGAGTGATATCTCAGAATCTTGAAGAGCGGAGGATCAAGCTTTTAAAGAAAGAAGATTCATTAACAATTCGCCGACGAAACTTACCTATTTATTATAATAAGCGCGAGTATAATGTTAAGGTCCGGTCACATACCAGACGGAGACCAAGTGTCCAACAACAAAAAAAATTGCATTAAATCCGAGAATATTATCGGAGATCGCCTATGCTCTGAGAAGCAACTTGAAACAGAAGAAAGAATGATCCGAAGGTATTGGCTCTAAAGGTATTAGTACGGTAGCGGGTACTTAGCCAAAGAGTTTGGGACCAAGATGTCATCTTCTCATTTTGACAGCATTTCTATGATTCTGAAGATAAAGGCTTTGAATATTAGTCATCAATGGTGGTTAGTAAAGTGAACATGGGCTCTATTGGGTCGACATATTGGCCTCTCATATTCTGCGTTTATTTCAGATTCGACTTCAGTGAAATAATATACAGGGTTTTGAAAGTGAATCAATTAGTCATTCCTTCAAGTCTAAGATCCACTCGATTTTTGACTTTCCCGTAATTATGCTCCCTCCAAAAATAATTTACGCTCTTTTCTTCTTCTTCGTGTCCTTCGTATCTTTTTTCGCATCCTTCATATCCTTCGCATCCCCAAGCGGTCGCATCTTCCACCTCCCATACACACTATTCGTCACCCCCAACGCCTCTATCAATTTCGGCTTCACCACATCAGCAGGCTCAGGTTCTCCCCCATTGATACGGGCATTAGTCAATCCCACCCAATAAAGTGTATCCCCGCCCGAAGCATTTGGGACTTTGATGCGAAGCTCATCTGCATCTGTAGTTAAAATAAATAAATAAATGATTAGTATTGATTATCCCTCGGAAAGAAAATAGGAAGCATACTTTTAGTACTCGGAATAACCTCAAACTTCCCCTTATTCACAACCCTATCCCCCGCCTTCCCAAAGCTCGCCAACGTCTCAATAACCAAACACAGCAACTCCTCCTTCCCCTTCGGATGCACCAACGCTTCGCTCTGTTCCTTCTCTTTTGCTTTGCCTAGGCCTCTAGTAGCCTGTCCTCGAGCGGCACGGGGAACAGGCGTGGAGGGTCCAGCGACGTAAACACCGTGGATGCGGCGGATGATGCGAGAACGACCAGTGAGGAAGACGATGCAGAGACCGGTGCCAAAGGCGAAGATCGTACCGGAGAGGAGGGCGCGTTGGTGCCATGGGCGGAGCTCCCATTGGTATTTCGGAGCGGGAGGGGTGGTTGGTGCAGGGGAAGTGGAGAAAGCTGGTGTTGGTGCTAGCGGTGTAGAAGTTGGTGTGGCCGGTGATTCTGGCTTGGCTAGCGTAGGTGGAGAGACGGCAGGAGCAGCTGCTGGAGGAGCCTTCACTGTCGGCGTTGTGGCAGGAGCAGGTATCGCCGCCTCCGCCTCCTCAGCTGGATCCAGACGCATCACCCATCGATTGTAGACATTCTCTGCACCTACAGCACTCATCGACCACTCATATTAACATCACATTCCCAAAAAGACAACCTCATACATCCTACTCACGTCCAAAGGGCTACCCCGCCCACAAGAGGCCCTATAGAAAGCCAAAACGCGTAAATTTCGCGTCACGAGGAGGTTAGGATAGACGTACATGTATACCGAGCCCACCAGTCCGGTTTGCGAGAGTATATCTCGCGTCTTACACCGGGCAAGATACGAGAAGCCATATGATGTTATGGCGGCCGCGGGACTTCTTGGATGGACCGGGCGGTTGGCGTGGAGATTGGGTTATTCCGCTTGATGAAGAAGTATATTGTACAGTACTCTACTTTACACGAGAAATACACTATAAATAATAAATACAACCATAAACCCTGAATAAACAAGGAAAGCCATGAGTACATCCCTTCAATCCTCCTCAAATGAGGCATTAAAAAACACCTCCTCAAATAGAGTCTTCGTCTTCTCATCAATAATCCCAAACACAACCTGCTCAAACGAATCCTTAAACCTCGCCCCATCTTTCCTCAACAACTCCGCCCAGAGCCTCGCAACCATCTCCACCTTATTCCGGAACACCCCCGTCCCAAACGACCCTAAGACAAGCTTCTCCACACCCTGACTCTCAAACACATAGAGAATCCTCGCCATCCTCTCCCTCATAACCCCTTCGATCCTCTTCTCCTCAAACTCAGAGTTATCCCCCGTACGCGATATTACGACCCCAGCATTCACAGCCGCAGACGTTACGACATCAACCTCGAAAGGAGGCGCATGCCAGTCGCCGTTGTCGTGCCGAAATATCGTCACGCCCGCAGACCAGATGATGTTATGCGTGTAATAACATCCTCGATTATCCTTCTTATGAATAGCATAGAAGTTTTTGCCTATGTCGTCTGTGAGTGAAGTGTAGATGTTGGACGAGCGCGCGATGGATTCTTCTTGTGCTTGTGCGCCATTGAGGAATCCGCCGCCTGGCTTTGTCGCTGAGGCGAAATTGAGGACACCCACACGTGATGTGGCAGGTGGAGTCGTGTTGCCCGAAGTCGTGTCCGTGGGTGTGTTATTATTATTACCGTGAAGGAGTAACGCGCATTCAAGGGTGGTGCATTGCAGCACGGATAATTTGGTGTCCTCAGTGGAGCTCGAGCGTGACAGACGAGGCAGGGCAGCCCAATGCGCAAGGTCGGCGGGAGAGTATAAGCGTGTCTCTCGTGGGGCAGGGATACGATACGTCGTGCTACCTTGAATGTACGAGCCGTTCTTCACCGCGTCGAGCGTAGCCTGGGCGATTTGGAGGCGCTGTTCACGCTGCAAGGTGTTTGTGTTCATGGTGGGTCTTGCGCTTTGGGTGTTCCCAGATTGAGCCTGACGCTTGGCCGGGGCGAAATATCGAGTAATAGGGTTAGGTGGCATGGTGCATAGCCAGTGAATAGCAGTGGGGCATGACCCAATCAGGATGGACCCCCAATCATACATCCAATCGCGTCTATGATAGCGCGGCTCGCCCCTATCAGTATCTATCATAAGTATCCTGCAGTACTGCTTATGTCAAGATCGTCCAACAGCAGCGTCGATACACTCAGTATACCCAGCGGTGTGTCTTCTTTCCTTCCCCTTTCACCTTCACCACCCACTTCTACCCCACCCCACCCCCTTCCCATGCCAGACCACGAAATCAGCGTCTCCGTCTCTGACGAATTTTCAGACTGGTCTGCCACGGCAGCCAGACTTACCGCTTCAGTCCCGCCGTCGCCGGATGTCAGCGCACCGCCTTCGCCTGGACCTAATATCTCTTTAGGAGGAGATGGGCACGAGCCCAGCGAGTCGGATGCACAGCGGGATGTCGTACACGGCGTTAGCAGTCTGAGCGGCAGAGGTTCGGGCGGAGTGAAGAGACATAAGACGTATTACTTTGATAATGACCAGGTCATATTTTTGGTGAGTCTATAGTAATGGATTGGAAAGGCATGACGTTAACGAGGGTGCATAGGCGGAAGACACGCTCTTCAATGTGCATAAGAGTATTCTATCGAGACACTCTCCTGTCTTCAGGGATATGGTACGTCCCATCCCCAGCACCCACTCAAATAACCTCACCATAATCCCCAGTTCGAAATGCCCCCCACCGTAGACGTCGAAGGCTCCTTCGATTCCAACCCGTACGTCCATCACCCACCCCTAATAATATAATAATAATAATAATAACCCCCGCCCCCAGCATCCGCCTCGAAAACGTAAAAGCCCTCGACTTCGAACGCCTCCTCTCCATCCTCTACCCCACCACAGTCGGAAAACACACCGCCACGCTCCCCGAATGGATCTCCATCCTCCAGCTCGCCACCACCTGGCTCTTCGACGACATCCGCACCCTCGCCATCTCCTCCCTCTCCAAATTCGACATCGAGCCCGTCCAGAAGGTCGCGATCGCCCTGCAATGCGACGTCCCCGAATGGCTGCACTCCTCGTACATGGCCCTGTGCGACCGCGCCGCGCCGTTGACGCTGGAGGAGGCACGGAGGCTGGGTGTCGATGTCGTAGCGCAGTTGGCGTATGCGAGGGAGGTTTACAGGGATAACAGGTATAGGTTTAAGAGGGGGGATGTGGATCTGTCGAGTATTGTGTCGGAGGTGTTTGGGACGACGCCACCGGTGGATATTCCGCCTGCGCTGGTGTTGAAGCCGTTCCCTGCTGGGTGGAATATTCAGTCCGTGGAGGGTGTTTTGAGATGAGAGAGAATTTTATGAGGGCTTTACGATGAGAAGGGTTACGACAATGTTTTGATTTGGCTTTCGATCTTGTATTTATACGGACAGCACTGGATGCATACACGCACAAAAGGATAAGGAAGTAAATAAATATGTTGATAATTGTACACTGTATCATTTGTTTGGCCGTTGGGGTCGTTGTAACTATTATTGTATGCTACGTTATGCTATGGTATGCTGACTATGCAATGAAAATGGAATGGAATGAAAAATGAAAGGTTCTACAGCAGATTTTGGGAATGGGGATGAGTTGAACGTTGAAACCAAGTCGGAACGCATGCAATGCCGAAAGCGAATTCGAAAACCAAATCGAAAGCGAGAAACGAAAACACCGAAAACAAAACTATCCAGAGCCCTGAGTCCTAACACGAAAACAAAACACAAAGCCTCGACACAAAGCAAGGAAAACAAGGAGGCAAAGCCAAGAAAGGTCTAAATCAACGACCTCACAGCCTTCCTACAAACATCCCTAATACTCGCCACCTTCATAAACCCCTTCTGCCCACTCCCTCCTCCACTGCTCGTCCTCTTATGCACCGCCCCCCCAACGCCCATGAACACACTCCTCCCCCCGCTCACGCTCGTCCTCCCGCTCGCACTGCCGCCCATACTATCACTACTATAGCTAACCTCCGACTGGCTATACGAATCGTATGACGTGCGACTGCGCGACCCATACGCGACGTCCGCGATCCGTGGGCCGTCTTCCACGTCGTACGAGAAGATAGAGAGCGGCGGGATTACGGAGTCTTGTGGGAGGTCGAGGATGAGCGCGGCCTTGCGGTTGACGTGCATCCAGGGCTGGCGGGGTGGCTGGGGATTTTGGGCGGGGGAGGGCGTGAGGGGCTGGGAAGGGGATTTTGGGGAGGGCTGGGATGGGGATTGATGGGCGTGGGGGTAGGGCGCGTATGATTGGGTGTGCATCTGCATGTGAGACGCGAGGGGGAGAGAAGGGCGGCGTGCTAATGGCGGGATCTGTCAAGCGAGACGTATGTCAGTCAGGAGATTCGGAGAAGAAGCCCGTTTAATTTGTAGTGCCGGATTAGGAAGGGATGGAAAGAAATACTAACCTGTCTCGAAAACGACTCCTCCCTCGCTGGAGTCAGTCCCGGTGTCGAAATTTCCGTGTCCGCATTCGTATTCGCATCCACATCGTGATACTCGCTATAATCGAATTCACTCGTATAGCAGCTCTCGCCAAATTTGATGCTTGGCAAACTGCTCTTCCCGAATCCGCGTCTCGCGCCAGTCTTCTCTGCCAAACCGCGTACGCCCTGTGTCTCGACATTTTCCGCATCCCCAAAACGCGCAGCATCATCATCATCGTTGAAATTCACAGCGCCGTGGATGCCAACGCCATACTGATACTGATACCACTTGAGCCCTGTCCCGCGCATGTCCAGCTCCATGTCGTCTTTTGATATTATCGAAAGGCGTTTGCCCGAGCTTATTTTAGCCGGGTCTGGGATGTGCATGCGTTCCGATATAGGCGTGGAGAGTGACGCGGAAGCGGGGGTGGTGCCGCTGAATGGTGTGGGCGAAGTGAATGACACGGAAGCGGAAGGAGAAGCGGGGGAAGGCGTGGCGAGTGATTCGGTTAATTTCGTCTCCCATTCAGAGCGGGAGAGGGAGGAGACGGAGAGTGGACGGGCACGGAGTGAGGGCGTGGGTGAGGGCGTGGCGTCGAGGGTGGCGTCCCAGCACATGGCGGCGAAGGAGTCCATGGGGGATGTCCAGAGAAGGGTGTCGTCGGTGTCGTCGATGCATGAGCGGGAGAACCGCGGGTTCGTCGAGGCGTCGAGGCATAGCGAGATACGCGGCGTGCGGCTGAGGTCTATCGTGTCGTCGTTGTCGTTTTCGGGGTCCGCGTCTACGTCTACGTCCACGTCCACGTCTAGGTAGGAGGAGAGGGAGATGCGGGGGGTGGAATTTCTGTTTTCGTTTTGGGGCTGGCTGGAGAAGGAGTCGATGGTGCGGAGGGAGGCTGTTTCGTGGGATGTGTCGGAAGCCGAGGCCGAGGTAGAGGCGATCGTCTGGATGTCCATGTCTTCCTCGTCTTCGTCGTCGGACTCAAAGTAAGAAGTACACGGGACAGATACAGATATGGCCTGCATGACTTGGAATTCGGATTCAGATTCGAGATATGAAGTGCCGGATATAGACATGGCTTCGCGTTGAGAATAGGGGAGGGAAGTAGAGGAGCCAGAGCTAGTGGTCGATCGTACTTCCCCTGCTTCTGCTTCTCGGTGCGATGAGGGAAACTGGAACGTCCCGATCGATGCAACATCGCCTATATGCGGGGAATCGTTCTCGTCGAACCACTGACTGTCGCCGAACTCTGAGGAAACGGTGGATCGCCTTCTCTCTCCGTAATAATGATGTTCGTCGTCCAAGACAAAGGTCTCGCGGCGTGGCGTTTCGTCAAACCAGACTGTGGACTGGCGTGCGGAGGACGTGGGGAGATGTGAGAGGGAGAGACTGCGAGGACGGAAGCGGAAGAGGGAGAGGGGCTTGACGGGGACGTCGTCTTGTATGCGGAAGAGACGATCGCATTCGTCTTCGAGGGTGTTGGTGCAGAGCGCGAGGATGAGCGAGGAGCGACTTGAGGCCATTGTGCTGGAGGATGAGGTGTTCACGTCTGTGGTGTATGCGGATTCCTGGGGCACGTGTAAGAGGGGTGTCGTATATTCATCGGAGACACTCACAATGCAAAGCGTCGGGATTTGGGAGGCCATAGCAAACAAAGGAGTCAAAGCGCGAAGACAGACAAAGCGGACCACTGAACAAGGGGACGGGGTATTAAGTACAAGGACACACGGAGAATAGCATCTAGATGTATTTATGGGGGTGGTGTTATGAAGGCGACCCTTGAGGTAAGGTAATTAATTGTGACCCAAACCGAGGGTCTGCAGACTAGCCAATAGGAGACGCGGACGGGGCCGGTTAGCATTGACAAAAGGCGTCGGCGTGGGACTTGTCATCTGGGATTGTTGATACAATTAGGAGCGATGTGAAACAATTGGGAAAGAAACGTCACGGAAGTTGCACGGAATACCAGCCAGCGGGTTGCGAGGAGCACGACAGAGAAGTAGACCCAGCGTCTGCTAGCGTTGACGTTAGCGTCGACCATGGCCGTCATCGATCTCTCGCATAATGTCGATGCGAACACGCAGATATATCCCGGAGACCCAAGTTTCTCCTCGTGCCCCGCCCTGACCCTCGAGAAAGACGGCTTCAATGTCCTCTCCATCAGCCTCGGCTCTCACACAGGCACACATGTCGACGCTCCCTCGCACTCTCTCAAGGACGCTGCGACCATAACCGATCTGAGCTTAGGGCTCTTTCAAGGGCCTGCGCTCGTGCTCGATGTCCGCGGTAGGGCTCCCCGCTCGCAGATCACCTGGGACGATCTCAAATCCTATGAGCCGCAGATGAAGCGAGGGCAAATAGCGGTGCTTTACACGGGCTGGTCTGCGCACTGGCAGAGCGACCACTACATCGAGCACCCCTTCCTCGACCGTTCGGCAGCCGAGGGGCTCGTCAATAGCGGAATAAGGACTGTTGCCATGGATTGCATGTCACCCGATGAGACAGTGCACGAAGGGCAGGTCCACTCGGGCAGCTTTATCGCTCATGAGGTCATCTTGGGAGCCGGAGGTGTCATCGCAGAAAATCTAACAAACATCAGTGCGATTGCGCAGGGCAATTTTATTGTCAGTATCATGCCCCTAAAGCTGACCGACGCCGATGGCTCTCCTGTCAGAGCAGTTGCATGGCCTGTAGAATAGTGTACGCTAGTGTAGAGACAAATCAAATCGTCCTGGCTCAAATTTCTGCAGTTACTTAATTACAGGCCTGCCCCTGGGTGTATACTCCGAAATGCCAATTGGTGTTGACATGGGACTGGCACCTTGAGCAGCCCGGGTCATCCGTGACTGAACGTGACGTCACGCGTTTGTTCGGCGCGCTCTACTCTACCATTCCGTTCATGTCATCCTCCACGCCCACCGTCGTCCCAAGGTTCAATGTCATCCAGCCAACTCCACCCAGAAATTACAAGGACCAACACCGTCTCCTCTACCGCGGCTCCCTCTCCCTCCCCGACTCGGATCTCGTCCTTGAGGGTCTGTCCGCGCCATTACCTTCAAAATAATATATCCTCATGTGATTAAACACTAGGAATAACATTCACAGCGCACATCCCGCCGTCCTCCCCTTCCCTCCTGCTCGAATCACCCATCGCCCTCGCCCTCGAGTCCATGCGCGGTCGGCCCTCATTACGCTTCATATCCGTCGTGAAACTGAAAGATGTGAACTGGGAGCGCTGTGTGGGCGAGATTAACATGTGCGTAACACTTCTCTCCTTCTTTGTTCGCGTGCTTATTAAGGAATTATACGACGTGCTTCTTGTTGCTAGGTACATCCACCCGCGCTCCGTCATCGCCAAAACCTTCTTTGAGAACGTCCTTTGCGCGGAGAGCATACGCGTTAAAGATGGGATGGGGTGCACCGAAGATGCGGTGCGCATTGGGCTGGGGGATGGACGTGCGTTCCTTCATTTTCCTCATTCACATCATAATCCCTAACGCGTTTTATTACATTACAGACGGCCCAGACGACTCCGACCTCCTCATCTTCGGGACGCTCCTCCCTCCCTCTTCATCACCAGTTCCATCACCCTTAGGCCCACCATCTTCACAACCATCCTCCTCCCCCCAAAAGACAACCCCAAAACCCCGCATCCGCCTCACCCTCGCCCGCCTCACACCTCCCCCCGCCCCCACGCGCAAACCCCGCCCCGACGACCCCATCCCGCGGGTCCCCCCGTCCATATTCGCGTTAGACCTCCCAAGACGGAAGAACGCCGCGTCTGCTTCGGCTTTGAAGAACGCGTCTGCGTCAACGTCAACGTTAAATGAGAGTAACAAAAGACGCCTAGACTCAGAGGAGGTAGAGGACGGAATGGGCCGCGAGTCAAAGAAGGGGCGATATGTGAATGTGACGCTGAAGAGTCTGATGAGGGAGGTGCCGCCGCCGGTGTTTAAGGTCCCGGGGGCGGTTTTAACTGTTAGTGGGGCGAAGGGCAAGGGGAAAGCCAGAGCAGGGGATGAGGGGGATGAGGACGATGTGTTTAAAGTCCCGAGTCAGAAAGGGAATGGGAATAATGTTATTGGGGCGGGGGCGGGAGCGGCGGGGGAGATGGAGGTGGGGAATAAGACGGTATGTCCCTTTTCTTATTTTCTCAGTTTATTACTATTATTATTATTAAGAATTCTTACTGATTTTATTTTATTTATTTTGGGTGGGAACGAATACAGATAATAAAGAGAGTAGCTGTTAACGCCCTCGCGGCGCGGGGGATGCCTAAAGAGCATCCGGAGTTTAGGGAGCTGTTTGGGTGGGTGAAGAGGGGGGTTGAGTTTGCGTTTGTGAGTTTTTTTTTCCCCTTTCTTTCGTCCTTATTTCCTCCCCGAATATGCCTTTTCTTTTCTTATCTCATATGAATTGTTTATTTATCAACTGATTGTAATTTATGTGCACAGCGCCGCAAAATCAAAATCGTAAAACTCACACCAGACGAAGCCGAACGGCTCGTGCACGCACATGTCAAGATGTATTTCGACGGCTTTGGCGGACCGACGTCGTGACCTCCCTCCTAGTCGAGCCAATATCCAATGTTCTATTTTCCGTTCGGGTTAGGATTTATCCTTCTCGATTTCCTGCCAGGTTGTTCTCGTGATTATGGTGCTGATGTAGGATGCTATTATGGGATGAATGGGATGGGTGGATGAGTATTAATTTTATGTGTATTTTATGTGATACCCGGAAGCATCCCTAGATTAGTGTATATCGTATGGATAAGTATGTAGCGTTATCTTCTATTTTCTTCATAAACAATGACACGCGTTAATGATTCTCTTCTGTTACTCGTTCCCTCTCCTTCAACGCCATATGATTCGCTTTTTATCATGTTCACTGCGTGTTCTTTCTGTTATGGTTCGAGTTGGACTGTGATGGGTGATATATTATTCCACACTTCTTCGAGGACAGCCGGTCTCTTCCCCTCTACTTTCTCGACTTAAAAGTATCATAAACAAAAAGAAATGATTACTTCCGCCACGGGAAATTGAAGGGTATCGCATTCATTTCTGAGAGGCGATAATGTTAACCACTACACCATATCAGATCGTATTTGTGAGGAGGGAGTGGAAGTACAGGTACGGGCGGGCGCAGGGATGTGGGCGCGTGTTGTGCTAGTGAATCGGACACGGCGTACATCTTCCCCTCACACCCTACCTTCTCTCCCTCTTCGACCTGAGGCGCCGGCTTCTCCCATCTTCTCCTTCATACTTTATCCTGTTATGACCGGACATTTACTGTTTATTTCATTTCCGCCAGGGGACTGACTCCCTGGGCACGCTGGTTCGTCCTTCGAAGATGTGACGAGGGTTTACACCAGCACGTACCTCGACTTTTCGAATTCAGGAGCACGTACAGTAAGTATGGTTATATTAACTTCGTTCCACATGTCCGAGTGATTACTGCTCTAGAATCCGCTGATACGACTATGAGTCTACGCCGTTCCATGGATGTCCGACTAACTTTAGGCTTTGGCACCACCCTAGTGACCCCAGCTGAGTGGATTCATTCATTCCGTTCGACATTCATCTCCGGATGCGTGGTTTACTCAATACTGCATTCCGTACTGCATTCACTATCGATGGAAAACCCCCTCACTACGCCTTGGCACATTACCCTCAGGCTCAGGCTCCCTCAAACACGCCATGTGCTCCGACTGGTTTTAGGATGCTCGACGCTTCATCCGGTCCCTAGTGACTCCAGGTGAGCGAATCAATTTTAACTCCTTGGACGTTACTCAATACTATTCATCTCCGGACTTCGTTGATTCGAGAACTTCCGATGGATTCTTCCTGACTACGTCTCACCTCCTTCCTTCAGTCCCTTAGTCATCCATCATCAGGTCGACTGGCTCGAGTATGCCTGACACTTCACCCTGGTGACCCCGGGTGGGTGAATTAATTTCAATATTCTGGGGTATACAGTCAATATCGACTTTACTATTCATTTTCCATTTAGATTTCGCGGACTGAATTCATTGGAAACTCCTTCACATCCCGCCATCCGAGTCAATCCGTCGCCATGACACTTTGTTTACCAGATATGCGCTCTGAGTCTTCGGCTGTCTCCGGATGCGCAGATGAGCTAAAGCATAATGAACGCTTATTCGACTATTCTGATATTGACGCACCATACCGGTATTGGAAATTCAAAAGGAACCAGTTCTCGAAGCCAGAATCCATCCTGGTAAATGGCAATACTGTAGACTTTCGATTAAAAGTTCGGTCGCGCGTCACGCAAGGGTCTGACCCTGAACAAATACAGGTTTTGTCACGCATAACGTTGACCCCTAAAGCAGCCCAAACTCGGTGTTTTGAACAAATTTTTCGGTTCAGTCACGCATCATGGACCATGACTGAACAATTTTTCAACCCGTCGAGGCGTGTCACGCTGTTAGAGGACCGAATTTTTAATCGAAACTCTACGGTATTACTTACATTCATTTATATGTAGTATTACGGTATATCCATGATTGGGCGCAAAAAATGAAAGGTAACGCTAAACGTCCAGTATTTAAATCATGAAGAAGCCATGGTCTTAATTCGTGAATGAACCGGTGAATTCAATATGTTTTTCTGGACATGCATCCCGAACTTTTGGAACCGTCTCGTCCCTCTCACTAGCACGCCGATTCCGACCCACCATCTCTACTCGTCTGTCCGTCTGTCCGTCTGTCTGTCTGTCATAGCAGCATAATCGAAGTCGCGTAGAAGAATACATCGCTACGTCTTCCGTATATTGGCTGGCCGCAAACATTCACCCTCGATCTTATTCTACCCAGCAACATATTTCGAAGATTATTGCTTCGTGAACCATGAAGAGGCTTTGAGTTTGAGGTCTCCTCGGATCTGGATCGTCGGAGAGAAGGCCATCATATGTCGCTGCAGGTTCCATCTCACATGTCTCGCCCAGAGCTGGTCAGTCTCGTGGCACCGTCAATACTGATATTGCTTGTTGGATATTCTCAATTGCGAAATATTCAAGTTGCGGGATTATTCGTAAGACTCAACGACTTACTATATATTTCTTGGAATTTTTGGAAGGTCATCGAGCCTCCAAAAGGAGACATTAGGAGCACGGTATTCAAGCCTCTTCGAACAATCGCACAATGCCGAATAACCAGAATATTAATGATAGATAATACAATGTACTATATTGTAGAAACTAAAATTTACATCTTTACATAACTACCAGAACGGTTCGATATGGAGCGACCTCAAGAACAGAGTGCCTCTGAAAAAGAGTGAGTCCACCTTGAACGTTAAAGACCAAAGAACTACGGTCTCCAAGTCAGATCCTGCCAATGACTTCAATCCGCTCAACTAGACAACCTAAGGCCAAATGCAAGCAATTTAATGAATTCTCAACTACTGCGGCCCTCGAAAGTCCAGGAACGTACTCCCCCAAGATGGAAGTAAAAATATGGCAAAAGATACAAATGGTCCGCCGAAGCGGCGCATTAGGAAAATCGAACGAACCGGCCATTCCTTTTACTCAACTTATGAGTAGGGGTTGCCGACATAGCGGCGGGACCGAAGCTCCATTGTTGCTATAAATAGATTATTGTAAATATGTATTGAGTGAATGAATACACAGAACAAATATTTTATTACACAAGTAGACAGTGTATATAAAAAAATAATAGGCTTCAAGACAGTCATAGCTAACTACATGTAATCGCTGTCAGAGTATTCACTATCACTTTGCTTTTCCCCTGCATTGTCATGATCCCCATCCCTCTCCAGCAATACAATCTGCTGGAGATTCAAAGACAAAGCCTTACTATAACCATCCTCCCTTTTCTTATTTGGGCTCTGGGGTGTCTTTGGAAGCTTACCCTCTTCGTCGCCCTCCCTCCAATCGTACCAGCTAACAGTATATGTTACTAGAACCCTGTCACCCTCAGAGAGTTCGCCTGGAATTACAGGGAGTGTGTCTATCTTTCCAAGTGCGAAAAGTCCTTTCCTAGCATCATGAACATCCACTAACCAAAGTATTAGCTGATTATTCCAAAGGGACAATACAGGTACATACCAGGATGGAATCTGCGAACAGGGAAATCATTGGTATCCTCTGAACCCTCTTCGAAAGGAGATACATAGTTAGCATATATATAACAAAGCTGACAAATAAAATTACACACTTTTCCGAGTACTGCAATTAATTCCTGATTTGTATGAAGGTACCCATACCTTTGGGGAGAGATTTGCAGCCTTGGTGATGTTTGTGAAGATACAAGGTCCAAGATGTGTTGGAAGCATAACAGTGACCTGGTACGAATTGGGATTGGCCTGAGAGCAGGTGACCCCAGAGTGCATGATAACTCTGAGAGTAAAGAAGAGTGAGGCAGGATGGTTATCACCTTTCTTCTTCAGATACTTCTTTGCAAGACCTTGTGCCTTCAGTTCAACAGGGGGGATAGTGGCAAGATTCCATATCTTTGGCTTCCCCTTGCCCTGGGAAGCACCATCTTTGAGAGCAACATTGAGCCATCAGCTAGAGGTTTAATGTCAGAGTATACAAAGTAATAGTGAAAGGATTACTGACATTTTGGATTCCAATGTTTCAAATACATCGTCGAGGTCAGTGTAAGTAACAGTACCACAGACAGTCTTCTGGATAGTCATTATTGGTTCAGCAGCAGGGATACTAGATTAACGATGTAATTAGTTTCACCACAACTGAGGAGAAACTGAAGCCTCACACTGAAGGAATTCCTTTCAGGATGTTTCGGAGCTGTTCACCTGGTGGAGTCGCAGACTCAACAATCTTGGTAGTACTATCAAATGGAGGAGGTCTGCCGGTATGTAAAGGAGTTAAAATTGAAACTCACACCCATTGTGTCTTCACCTCCTTAGCAGTATTAGGGGACACAGCAGGATTTTCTCTTAAGACAAAGAAAGTAAGTATCCACCAGGATAGTCACAAGTTTTACTACACACTTTAATGTGATCTTTTTTAGAGGGGTAACAGGATCATCAGTGGGACTTCATAGATGAACAGACATTTTGAGTTTACAAGAGGTGGTAAGAGACAGTCCTGAAATTTGAAGTAAATTTGTATTCGTTTGACATCGTCAGATCTTGGAATGCTGAAAATTGTTTACTAACAAATCAAGGTACTGTGACCTCGCAATAATTGCACCATAGTAGACTAATGATGATTAATACCTGCACTGGTCCATATAGGGCAAAGCGATCAGATACTTGGGGTAAGACAAACAATCAGTAAATACAATAATGGAGACTAACAATAACATATGACAAATAATTAGACTAATATATGATGTATATTAACACATGACCACAGATGATAATGGAGAATAAACAAAACAGATGACAAAAATTAGACTAATATTTGATGTACATTACTCAATCACAACAGGTGATAATGCAGACCTATTATACCAGATGAAAAACCAATATAATGTATGATGTAGATCGTCTGCAATCACAAATTTACCTGCATTGGATGTCGTCTGTAATTTCTTGGAAATATGCAGGGCTATATCTCTTAGCTGCGCATGTGATGAACAAGAGGCGATAACAGATAACAAAAATTAGTCTAATTTATGATGTACATTATACGAGCCAAACAGGTGACTGAGAAGACTAATGATAATGGATTGGAGAAATTAGTCTAATTTATGATGAACATTATATGAGCCAAACAGGTGACTGAGAAGACTAACGATAATGGATTGGAGAAATTAGTCTAATTTATGATGTTCATTGTCTGCAATGTTCCTGCACTGAAAGTATTATCTTGGAAGTTAGCAGGGGTATATCTTTCAGCTGCTCATACAATGAACAGGAGGCAATACCCCCTCATGGCATCCTCCTATGAAAGTCAAATGTCTGACAATCTATTCAGGATGGTTTGCAAAAACTGTCACTGTAAGTTATTGAACTCGTATCAGAGAGTTTATTAATATGCTATATTTGTAGCTGAAAGTTTGCAAGGAATTATGAGGCAACAATCAGCTGGGCTTCGTTCTGTTTATCAGCTCAGCAAATATAAAAGTCTTTTGTTGCTGTCACAGTTTGTGGAGGTTGCTCCAGATAGCAATGGCATATATCGCCTATACGAAAAGGGAGATCTCTCAGATAGCCCACTCAAGGTGACTTTTGAAGTTCAGGGCTTCCTTCTTGATTACCGATTGCCTATTTTTCAAAGGGGAGATCAGTATGTACATTTATATATATATATATATATTGCTATGAGCTGGCATACTAACATGATCATAGCATCGATGGGAACCCTCTACATGCAACCCAGATGGTACAGCTCTTCGCCTGTTCTGTTTCTGATTTTACAGCAGCTGCAGAGGCTGTCTGTTCAGTTAATCAGTTGTTGCAGAGTAGTTGCAATGAAGGAGCTTACCCAGAGTTTGAGCTACCTGCTGTTCCTGGACACCCCTGTCTTGAGTTTTGTACAAGGTATTTTACAAGAGCACAGCAAAAGCAGGAACAGGTACCCATACCACCCACTATGGCAGCAGGTGGGGTCCTACAAAAGACTCTGTCACATAAGCTCCATTTTACAGAGGATAATATCATTGGCTATAAGAAAAAGGTTATGGTTCGTGAAGAATCTGGAAGGTGAGATAGATTATTAAACTTGATACATGACACAGTACTCACCCTAGCATAGCTATACACAGTATCAGCAGTGTGGTCCAGAGATATTTCACCAAGGCCATATTGTTGAAGTACACTGCAGTTTCACTGGAGTTCCGACCTGGGCAGGAAAATATCAAATGATTGCGAGCTTTACAAATCTAGTGTATCTTGGAGATGGGTGTAATATGGTATTCAGTTTAATTTATTGATGAGGACAGTACTCAACTTACAGGGTAGGATCTCCTTATGAAAGCTGTTTCTTTGAAGCAATCCATGGGTGAGGAGGAGGGGGCTCCCAAACAAGCTAGATGAGTGCTAGAGTATTCAGATGACAAGACAGTGCTTAAAACAGCACAGGATTTAGAAATGTCGTAGAATACTTGCAAGTTCAGTCTGATGCTGCAATAATACAGTCTGTAGTGAAATGTTATGGAGTATGTGAGCATGCACTGGAATGATGTTCTCTAATGGGGGATATAACTTAAGGATTTTACACATAGGGACTCTACGATTGAAAAAATTGTATATATAGGCTCATAGCAGCTTTATCAAAGCCAGGCAACATTGAGTGATGTCGTATTTGGAGGGGTAGCATTATGCCAGGCAGTGGCTTGCGAGTGCATGGCCTGTACTTTAACAATTTACATTCACACATTTAGCAGCCAGACATTTTGCAGTATCACACCCACAATTGAACTGCGGGGGGTGAGGTTTTATCGCAGCAGCAGTGTAGATCGGGGGAGCAGCAGTGAGCCACAATGTGAGGGAAGGGTTCAGTTGCAGCAGGGAATTCGGGTGAGCTGTAGCCTCCCACAAACCTGTCAGTCCCAAAGGAACACTTCCCTGTGGTGTTTATTGCCTTCTCAACTGTGCCTGGATACCCTGAAATTGGAGAGAGAGGCCAGTAACAGCCTAGAGGGAGTGGCCCGGGGGCTGTGGTTGGCAGTAGGTTTGGCAGTAGGTTTGGCAGCTCCCGATACCCTTACAATAAACCTCTCATGCAGTACATGGATATAATGAGGAATAGTCTTACCTTAGTTAATAGCAAAAAGATTTATTATTTAAGTATAATTTAAGTCTTATAGAAATATAGATATATATTTGACACCTAGTGATTATCAATAAATCAGACACCTAGTTGCAGTGGCACAGGTTTTGGAACAGATGGAAGATGCTGACAAGAATTGTCAATACTAAACAGGATATGTCAGATGGAGTAAAAGAAAAAAATAAATAAAGATGCACCATATTGTTATTCGTTGCCGAACAGGCTGTTGCGAATCGAGCAGTCCTAAAGATTTCACGATGAAATCCAGCTGTAGGGTGAGGACAGTGTCTCCATGGGTCGGCTTCGTTGACATGTGAAGGAAAGGACAGAAAGTATCAACATTGACAGCTTGCTCGCTGTTGCTAACAACGCCGGCGATACCAGTATCGCTAGTGCCAAATCCGGCCACGAGCGACACCGACTCCTCCCTCATCAGTTATGCACCACCCACCAATCCCAGCATTGCAGCCATCGTCTTCATGGCAAAACCCAGCATCCTCATCCCACTCTTGATCCATTTCATAGGCTGGGGATGTAGGAACAGGTAGAGGGCGATTGGACATGGTGGAGAGCAATAAGACAAGTATAGCAAAGAAACATACATGTGCAAATAACACCAAACAAGGGAACACAAAAAAAGCGCTGGTGGGCAGAGGGCTAAATGCAGTGAGATAAAGAAATCTACAAGAACAAATAGCACCAAATTGGCACACGCAATAATAAGCGCTCGTGCAATCCGAGATGACCGAGAAAAATTTCGTTACCTATTAGCGTAGGAACCAAAGCGGAGCTTCGGTAATAAGCTGTTGCGATTTACAAGCTGAATAAGGGAACTCCAACTCTTTCGGTTTTGCTGATGTTCCACACTTCGATGCCTTGCAGCTGGGCACAATTATGAGGAAGCACCCTGGTCCAGCAGAGTCAAGTTCTTCAGAAACGAGAACTCAACTCCCCTTTCTACGAGCAATACCAGAACCATCTCAACCAACCCTGGCTGGCACCGGACATGTTATGCTGAGGGGGCTGATAAACAGCAGCCTCACGAGGCGACTTGTAGGAGATCGTGGCCAAATGAGATGGATTCACATTATAGCAAGGAGAAGAAATGGAAAGAAGCGGCGGAAATGTTTGAATCCTGAAGCTGATGGGACCTAGAAATTGTGGGAGTCAGAGAGAAAGGATGGAAATATAATCGTTCACCTAGGCTATCACAAGGCTTGTAGATAGAGTTCGGAGGTCACCTAAAAATATTTACGAGTCTATCCAGTCGTTAAACAACCAAACGAGAACCACGGCCTGAACATTGAAGACAAAAAGAAAATGACCATGATCTCTACATTAGTAAAAAAACGATATTGTGGGTTATTGTAATGGCTTGCAGCGCAAGGTGAGTCTTTGCATTGCGCTGCAAGCCATTACAATAACTCACAAAATCTTTAGTTTTATTTTTATTTTTTATTATTAATGTAAGCCAAATCCACCAATGACTCGATCCACTCAACTGGACAACCCAAGTCCGAATGCAAGAAACTCAATAAATTCTCGATTACGGCCTTTAAATTCGGACGGCAAGGAACGTACTCTCCCAAGATAGAAGTAAGAGTATGGCGAAAGATACAAAAAGTCGCAGCCGAAGCAGCACGATACATCGTCAAGCATCGAAGAACCTGGCATTCCTAAGCCTTGAGGGCGTCGGGGGTTCTAAGTTGACTGACGGATGCCGCTCCGATTCCTGGGTTGGGTCCTAAAAACTTGGACACATCGCGTTCCACTAGACAATAGCGAGAACTCGAATCCCCCTCCCACGAGCTACCAAACCAGTTCCACCACCCTGGAGTACCGGACATGTGATGCTGAGGGGGCTAATAGACAGCAGCCTCACGAGAACGACTCGGACGAAGAGGTGATCGTGGTCAAACAAGATGTATTGGGTCAATAGGAAGAAAGGGAAAAGAAAGGGAGGAATGGAAGGATCCTGAGGCTGGAGCCTAAAGGAAGGGGGAGGGGAGAGGGAGATTCGCATGAGATGGTGGTGGTAAGAGGAAAGGAGCGATGGATTGCAACCCCACTCCCCTCCCGTATTTATATGGTCCCAGGGCTCTCATCACATAATCTCCCTTGAATCCCATTCGAGGGGTCTGAACTTTATTCGAAAGGTCGATCGAGGGTGCCACCTCAGCAAGTTGGTAAGCGTTTGTCATGGATTGCCTCCGTCTGGACCGTTGTCAGCTGTAATGAGTCAAAGTTAGAATACTTAGCGAATGGATATTTCCGCGAGGATAAGGCTTTTCGAGCGAATATGGAACTGGCGGAATCCAACTATCTTTGGTGTAAGAATCTAAGACTACTGTATGATACATAAGTTTTAGCTATTTATACTATTGGGATTCGAGCGCTTGATTGTGACTGTAAGTTGTCACGCGAGTCTGTTGATTGTGGGCGTTAGTAAGTGCTTCCTTACATCAGCCCAGTTTATTATTAAGGGATTTTTTGAGTGCAAGGGAAATATCGGAGGAGATTTTAAGCAAAAAATCCATATATTCGATTTACCAAAAAGCTAAAGAAAAAAATCTTTGAAGACCATCGGTGCTTGTTACAACTTCTGCAATTTTCCTGATGACTGGGATTCTTCATAATCAAGTTTGGGAAGCATGCGACATAGTATTTTCTCCTAACAGTACCACTCTATTGGTACAGGTGATTGGTTATTACAATCGTGCGATCTTAGTCTTAACCGCCGTCTCCTGATGTATCTCTCCTCTGCCAGACATAAGTAGACGATATTAGTATTATATCCCCTTATTACGTGTTAATTATAACATGCTTATCTATTCTTAAGGCCTGTCTTTTGCTTTCTCCCGCAAAGAATTCCGATGTATATTTCGAATCCACAAATTCTTTCAGATGAAAAATCTTAAGGTCACCATCCTGATGAGCGAGATGAAATGTAAGGCAATATTCGTTGTCATAAGCTGCTCCTGTTGTGGACATCCCACTCGATGTTGCCTAGGGTTTCTGGAATGAGCTTATAATTGTCTAGTAGGCAAGTCAATCAAGACCTACATGTACGAAGACTTTACCAGGAACTTCAATAATTTCCTCAACCTTGCTCGCCTATAAAGCTACTGAGTTCTGGAACGCAGTTATCACAATGTAAGGACAGACATACCCCTAGATGCACATAAAGAGGCAGTAGTATCTTGCAGTGTTGTATGAATTCCTCCCTATTCAACACTGGACGGCCCAAAGATTTAGGAAGAACTTGATGTGTGTAGTCGTTGGCTAGAGTAAGGAGAATATTGTCAAGATTTAAGGTTCTCCATGCTTCTCTCCATTCCTGAACAACTTGGAGCTGGGGGGAGAGATTGGCTGGGAGAGCTGGAGATTCTATCATAGTAGCTGCTTCAGAGAGAGGGTAATTGACGGTGTCTGTACAATATCAGGCTGAAAATGATACTTTATATACTTTATTATGAGTGCATATGGATCCCGGCCACCGTAGCCGTACAGACCATCTGTACGGGTGCCGAATTATGGTGCCGTAACCGTTCCGATGGGCGTTTTTGCAGGTTTGACCGTAAGACGGTACGACGCCGTTGGAGGCCGTATTATACCGTAAGAGATACGGCTGTTTACGGCCGTAGATACGGGTTATACGGCTTTATTTGGATAAGTATTGTCTTGGCCCAGGAGGTTTGCCAATGTAAACTAAGCCTGATGGCTCTATTTTGCATATGGCGCCAGCTGTTATCTTTCGGCAATGGGTTTAATGTCTCACGTTCACATGCTCACCCATGCTCACCACTCCGTCATGAATGATGACTCGGACTCGAGTGCGATTACAAGTGCTATCGATGTGGACATGTTAGATGTACGCGCGCCGCTAACTCATTTAGTGCATTTATTAATTAACGCGAAACACAGGTCAGCTCGGAACATTTTGTGCAAGAAATATATATTGTTCTGGACACGAATATCCTGCTGAACCACTTGTCGATGGTGAAGGGAGTGGTGACTTGCATTGAGGCGGACCAGGCGCCGCCTTATCGGAACCTGCCGAAGCCTCCGTCGCTGACTCATCCATCTCCTTGCTGCACGACGTTACCTATTCCTCGTCAACCAGAGGTTCCAACGGCCCGGGTCTGCTTCTATAACAGTTAATTAATATAAAAAAAAATATGTGACTCAAACTCCCTCCCAAACAGTGTATATCTGGGTTTAGAGCCCCCGTATCCGTATAACACCCGTATACGACCGTAAACGGTACGTATCCGTTCCGACAGACGTCTCTGGAACGACCTATACGGCACGGCTACGGCACGGCAATCCACCGTACGACACCGTACATTTTACGGCCGTATCCATTTACGGTAAGTACGGTGGGGAGCCCTATGCCTGAGAGCATTTTTGAATATGGTAGTGAATAGTAATTTCTCAAAGGATCACTACAAGATCTGTAATACGCCGACTTATTAGTACTATTGAGTCAGGATTTCCATTGCTATAGTTATATCCCGTCACCTTTCCTTTTAGAGGCAACTCATTGTTCAGATTCTAGGCGACATAACGTTATTGTATGTTTTCAAATGAATACATTGATCTTCGGTGGCAGTATGGCAGATTTCCAAGCATGGTAACACAGAAACCTTATGGGCGCAGTAAGCTTTATTTAAACAGGGATATGTTTTGGAAAGGATACCTCGATATTGTATTGAGTACCGTTCCACATCACGAGCAGCTCACTGATTTTATCCCCCAATCTCTTCATCAGATGATTTCATTGAAAATATTGAGAGGAATGCATGAGTCTGTAGTAAGCAAACGACATTCATTGCATAACGAGATATCGCCAGGGAGCCTCAAACCACTAGCAGCGGATGGTGACCAGCTGAAAAGAAAAGGGAGAAAAATGTGAATTATAACATATATCAGAGAATACTCCCTATCATATATTTACAGTGTACTATATAGGAATAGCTCACCAGCGAATTGGCCTTGGTCTGGATAGTTGGGCTTCAGGAGAAAACGCGAGGGGCTTGAAACGATCGTGGGACGTGAACACCATCGGGTTTGAAAACAAGTGTCGACCACGGATGAGCAATTCGATTATGAGGTCTATCCAGAGGGCACAGATCAAAGAAAGACATAATACCACCGGTATAGGATCTACAATCCTCAGTGGAATACAAACGGTATGGCGTCCGATATATCTTGGTGGAGTTCAATTGGAAGAGCCTGGAGGATTAGTTCGTGCATTATTTCGTTCGGAAGATCGTGAAAAAAATGGTATATCTTGAAGGCTATGAGTTATTAAGTTTCAAGTGCGGGTTTTGGTTCACGTTCTCTAACGGTAGTGACTGAGTAGTGACTGGCGATTGGCTCGGAGTTAGCCAGCCTGTCGGAATACATTTCACTTTACGAACCATCTTGTCAACAGCTCTACTAAGTACCATGGGTCCGCTACTAGTAGTAGTCGCGCAGGGTACGGAAGCGGTGCACTCGTGATATCGAGTGATATGACGCACAGGATACTTTCAGACATTAATAAAAGTTGCCCTCTGATACCATATCTAAAACTCCATCTAATTGATGCGGCTTCGAATCCTGCAAGTAAGGTGCTTTAGCTGAGAAATACCGCGACCCCCGCGACGGGGAGAGCCGGGTTGAGATATAAGGGTCAGAAAATGCAATGAAATATTACGAGAAGGTCTTCTGACTCACCTAAAGAGGCAGCGCGTCATGGAAGCCGGAGCCTCTGCACACGAGTCGCGCTGCCTGATGCCCTGCCAAACTGTCCTGAGACGGCAACGGCATGAGCGAAAATGGTGTGTCAGCGTGACCTCCGCTGTCGGATTGACGAGGAGCACGCTCGATTAGACGAGCTTAATAAATAATTAAATTTCGATTAATGACTGATCTTACTCTGAGTGTTGTATCAGCCAACATCATGGGTGCAGCGTTTCCATACCCTGCGCGACTACTAGCGGATGTTGGAATTGGGGAGTAGCGACTCGGTGGATCCACTACGGTCCACAACGACTTACGGGAAGGCGAAGGTCCGCGGCTAAAGGAAACGGCATCAAAAGTTACAGTACTTAGCTATATAAGCGGACTTAGAATATTTTTATCCTCAGTTCTCACTTTTATTCGAGACTGAGGTTCGTTATTATCATCTACAAAAAGACTCTAGCATTTACTGGTTCACCTTTTAGTTTATCTTGCTATAGGTTAGCCACACTGTATTTAATTCTCACTTTTATTCGAGACTGAGTTTATCTTGCTATAGCCGTGCATCGCATCACAACAGCGGAACCATGGTATATCCGACGGACCCTACTTATGCGCCTGTAAAGAATATGGGCACAATAAGTACTCGCGCAGTGGTCCCCTTGCGGTAGTAAGGGCTCTTTTCACTCCCTCTCAAAACGGGAATCTCTCACATCTATTTGTATGTATGTATATGGGCCATAAGGGACACTTCCTAAACAGTCTCCACAAGTAACATGGTTTGAATCCAGCTAAGGCCATGCATTTATCACATACATTATCCGCTCTCTGACATTATACATGTTACCTACTTTGGGATTTCTTTACTTCCAACTCTTACAGCTGTTCCGGATACGCAAGGCGGACTCCCACGATCACGTGATATTCGCAAAAATAACAACTTGAACAGATTGTACAACATCTCGTCAGATACTGCGAGTTAAGGTCCGAATTTTTGTAGCCTTAGGTTTTAGATACCGGGCAAAAATCTCCTGTGCTTAGATATTGCTAATAACTAATAGAATTTATTCTCATTAAAAATGACTGATTTCTACTCCCGGGGCTCTCCTGCATGAACAGGGGAAGGTTAAGTCATTTTAAGTAGCCTAATATTTAACTAAATACTAATATATCAATCAAACATTCCACATTATCTTCACAGAAGCAGGTAGAGGAAGTTCCAGGTACATCAAGCCATGTAGACCCGGTATCACTGTAGGACTTCCTCTCCCTGCTTCTTTGGACATAAGGTGGAGTGCCTAATCATTCTCTTAGTATTTTATACGAATACTAGGCTACTTTAAATGCCCTAATCTCACCCTGTTCATGCAATAGAGCCCCAGGAGTAGAAATCAACCGTTTTTTATGAGGATAAATTCTATTAGCTATTAGCAATATCTAAGCACAGTAGATTGTTGCCCGGTATCAAAAACCTAAACCTACAAAATTTCAGACATTAACTCGCAGTATTTGGCGAGATATTGTGCAGTCCATTCAAGTTGTTATTTTTGCGAATATCACGTGATCATGGCAGTCCGCCTTGCATATCCGGAACAGCTGTAAACAGACTCGAAATTTTGTATCAGTTTCAGTGTATTCGGTATAAATGCTGTCCAAAGTCTCCTGTGACCGGTCTCACATCAGCAAAGCTTGCCAAATGTATATAGCACTAGATAGCCTACCTAGTTCGCCTAGAGGAGACGCCCGTGGTAGGCTATTGCGGATTCGCTAAATATGATATATAGCACTATCTATGACTAGATACCTCTATCTACCGCTCATACCGTCCCCTACTGCCGGCACTAAGATGTGTCCATGCCAGGTTTCCTGATGCACTTCACCAGCCAGAAAATGGGGAGAAAGTCAACAGTGAATTTTAAATGACATATGATCAGGGTATTTCCCATTGGCTGTAAGGGCAACCCTCGAAGCCGAGCGGACGTCATGCAGAGCTAGCAGAGGGGAAATCCAAAGATATATAAGTGAACAAAATATATACACGCGAAGGGAATCTCACCTAGCAGAGGGGAAATCCAAAGAGAAAGACTTGGATTGCCTCTGCCAGAGTGAGCCCACTATATACTGTCTGGAAACGGGAACGTAAACCCTGAAAGGAAAATGAACAATGATCTGATGAACTCGGAAACAATAAAGAATGTGAACAAACCAATGAGAAGGGAAACAAAGGAAGCGGAAGCGAATGGAGAAACAATGAAATAATACCAATGACCAACCGGTGCTAAACAACCCATCACTCATGTGCTATGACTACATGCGCATATACCCTCCATCAGATGACCACTGTTTCCAACCAAACCTCCGACTCTCCAGCCACAGGAGTTGACGAATGTGCTGAGGGTGAATCCCACGCGGAATCGCTCCCTGAGGGTGGTTGACGTGAGGGGTAGTTCCGGGCGGAAATCTAGGGGCGTCCCCTGACATCACCCCCCCTCTAGAATGCGGTGTCCTTGATGCATGAACATGTCGAAGATGTCGAAAATCGAGGGAGTTGAAAGCCGTGGTGCGAATGCGATGAGGGGCGTTAGGATGAGTGAGATGGAACTGTGTGATCAAATCCCGC